>CM065476.1:36711727-36788113 GCA_032872505.1 Leptopilina syphax
AAATTATTTTTATTATCATTCTATACAAAACTTTGTCAAAACGAAATTATGCAGGTTATTTTTCTTTATTTATAAAAAAATATTAGAAAATTATTATTATTAATAAATGAAAAATATTTTACATATTTTCTGTTCCTCAATAACAATATTATTCCCAAAAATTCTGTTTCTTTTAGGAAAAATATAATTTGCCTAATTTATTAATCACAATTTTTGTAGAGAATTCTGTTTTTTCAACCCATTGAGAATCAAATTTTTTCTAAAAAAAAAACGTATTTTTTGATTTTTAAACAAGCTTTTCAAAGGAAAGTTCTTTTAAGGTTTTTTCTTTGAAGACCAGTATTTGGAAAAGGAAATTTACCAGTTTAAACGAAAAATATTATTTCAATATTCAATTTTTTAAAATCAAGAAAGTTATGCACGAGTCAACGAAAAAATGTTCATGTTTACTGGTCTCAAAGGGTTATAGAAATAATTTGCTCCGTTTCTATTTCTCAATTTTTACAACTTTTAAATAAAATTTTCAATTTTTTTTTAGAAATAAAGTTAGGAAAATGTTTATAACTTCGATTTGTCAATCACAATTTTTAATTGGAAATGAAACAGAATTTTTAAAGGATTTTTTTTTAAATAAGGAAAAGAATCGATTTGTAAATCATACTTTTTACTCTATTTTTAGTTTCTTTTTGAGAAAAAAAAATGGAAATAATTAGCATAATTTCTATTTTGTATCACAAATTTTTGCAAAAGAATTTCCAGTTTTTTTTAAGGGAAATGAAAGGATAAAACATTTAACAAATTCTCTTTTCAACAGAGCCTTGCTTTTGGAGAATTACTCATATTCGCTAATTAGAATCTTTAGTATTTTATCGCTGTTTCAGATAATTAGAGAGTGCAATTTACTTCTATAGATTTTCTGATGGGGCTAAATTTTGCTTATCATTTTTTTTTTTTTTTTTTTTTTTTTTGAAAAAGCTTTTGTCTTTATGTAAGTTTAAATTTTCTTACAAATTGGCACTTTGAATATATTTAAAAAATATACTAATTATTTTTCTTTGTTTTTTTATTTAGAAGAATTTAGAAGTATTTAGAAGTATCTGGAAGAAAATTAAATTTGTTTTTTATTGTATAAGAAAATTAGAAATATTAATAGATATTGATAATAATATTTAGATAATAATATTTATTTAATATTTAATATTTATTTATAATATTTATTTATTTATTTTTTATTTTTATTTTATTTATTTATTTTTATTTATTTATTTATTTTAATATTTATTTTATTATTTATCAATATTCTTATAAAACGGTTCTTAAACAATTTTATTAGTTAATAGATATTATTGTTAAATATTTATTGAAATTAAAAGCAGAAACTTTATTTTATTTAGTTACTTACAAAGGGGAATTGTCTCGCTGAGTAAAATTTCTAGACCTGAATATTTTTACGTGGGAAACATCCTGGATGTGAATACAATTTGAATTTTTTAAATCCAATGCAGTGGAAAGAATGTTTTCTCCTGATTTGAAAATTTTAACATTCTTGTTAAATATTTATTTTTGTTTCTATTTTATCGAATGATAGAAAGTTGTTGTTGTTTGAAAATTGACAAAAGTAAAGTAGAATTTCGATGGAGTTGAAGATTCGTTTTTGAAAACTCGTGTTTATAATACGAGTTGTTTGAACCAATTTGATGCACCTGAAATGGGTCAAACGGATTCCCTTTTAGGTCAAGTGGAATTTCTTTTAAAGGGTTCGTTCCACATACTCATAAATAGATAAATCGATGTACTAGATTGACTGCTCGATAAATAAAAAATAGCTTCTTCTTCTTTTTCCTTTAATTGACTGTTAATTTATTTTGTAGATTGCAGGCTTCACACTTATCTACTAAAACCAACTATTTACTACTTTTTTTTACGTATTGCTACTATTTCGATACATATTTTAGATTTGTGACACTGAAAGCTACTTTTTCTTTTTTTTACATTTTTTAAGCTAATTAATTAGTTTTTTATTAATTACTAAGCTAATTGAAATAAAAAAATATTCTTGAAAATTTGTTTAATTTCTTAGAATCAATTCAATTCTTTTGAAAAATTTTAAGAAAATTTTTCGTAAGAATTCAATTATTTTCGAAATATCCACTATTATTTAATAAAATTTTCCAAAATAATTCAATTAATTAAAATACAAATTTTCATTGAATTTTTTCGAAAAAAATCAATTATTTAAAAGAATTTTTATAAAATTCTTCTCGGAAATGCAATTATTATTTGAAAATTTTAATGCAACTCTTCGCAAAAATTCAATTATTTTTAAAAATTTTATTTAAAATTCTATACATAAGAATTGAATTATTTAAAATAAAATTTTCATTAAATTCGTCGTGAAAAAATTGTAAGAATTCAATTATTTAAATAAATAATAAAATTCTTCTCTGGAATTCAATTATTTTCATAAATAATAAAATACTTTAGATAAATTCAATTATTTTGAATATAATTTTAATAAGCTTCTTCACAAAAATTTAATTATTTTCATATAGATAATAAAATTTTCATAAAATTTGTCGAACAGAAGAAAAATACGATATTATTTGGAAAATTTTAGAGAAATTACAAATGAATGCAGAAATTCAATTATGTTCAAATATTTTTAAAAATTCTTGTGGAAATTTCAATTATCTTTAGAAATAATAAAATTCTTCTCCGAAATTCAATTATTTTCAAAAATTTTGATAAATAAAATTGTTGGCAAAATTTCAATTATTTTCAAAAATTTTTCCTCAATTCAATGATTTCCAATATCTACTATTTTAATAAAATTTTTCAAAAGAATTCAATTATTAAAAAAAAATTTAATAAAATTAACAGAAATTCAATTATTTACAAATTTTTTTATAAATTTCTTCGCAACAATTCAATTATTTTCATAAATAATAAAATTTTTACGGGGATTCAATTAATTTCGTAAATAATAAAATTCTTTTTTGGAATTCAATTATTTTCATAAAGAATAAAAGTAATCGCAGAATTTCAATTATTTTTAACACACTTTTTATCGAATTCCTAGAAAAATGTAATTATGTACCTATTCTTAAAAATTTTATTAAAATTCGTCAATAGAATTCAATTGTTTAAAAATGTTTTTGATAAAATGCTTTAGGATAATTGAATTTTAAGAAACATAATTCAATAATTCAATAAATTATTTCTTTTTGTATTAAAATAATTGAATTCTAATGGAAATTTTTAATAAAAATTTATTTAAAAATGAATTTCAGTTAAAAATTTTAGATAGTTAATAGATAAACGTACCAATTGTCGAGGATGGTTCCTGTTGTCGAGTAAACAAACTTTGAATTTTATTTAAACATTGTAGCACATTGTAAATGGAAAAAAGTGATAAATATTAATTTTCTTATGCGTTATAAATGCACTTATAGTTGAATATTAAAAGTAATCGAAATTTCCTAAAATTGAATTGTAAACAAATGGATTTGAAAATTCTCAAAAAACTTTTGCAAAAATTATTAAAAATAATTAACAATTAAATTCTTTCGAGAATTTTAATAAAATTTTTGGAAAATAATTATATTTTTTGAAGAATTTACTTAAAATTGTAATAAAAATAATTGTCATCCTATGAACAATTTTATTATTTATGAAAATAATTGAATTCTTGCAACGAATTTTATTATTTATAAAAATCATTGAATTCTTGCAACGAATTTTATTAAATTTTTTTTAAATAATTGAAATCCTGTAAAGAATATTAATATTTATGAAAATTATTGAATTCCTGCAACGAGTTTAATTAGATTTTTTTTAATAATTGAATTGTTTTGAGTAATTTTATTAAAATAGTAGATTTTGAAAATATTTGAATTTTAGTGAAGAATTTCATTATTTGTGAAATGTAATTAATCCTTGAAAATAATAATTGAATTTATAATAATTTTATTACTCAATTATTTTCAGTAATTTTTAAGTAATTCTGCAAAAGAATTCAATTATCTTGATAACCAACAAAATTCTCCCCATAAAATCAATTATTTTAAGGTTTTTTTTAATGAAATTCTTTTCCAAAATTCAATTATTTTGATAAATATCAAAATTCTTCTCAACAATTCAATTTATTATTGTCAAAATTTTTAATTAAATTCTTGGGAAATTTTCAATTATTTAAACAAAATTTAATAAAATTGCACGAATTCAATTATTTTTATATATCTCGTCAAGAATTCAATTATTTTTATAAATTGCAACATTTTTCGCCAAAAATTCAATTATTTTAAAAAATTTAAATAAAATTCTTTGCAACATTTTAATTATTTTTAAAAGTTTTTCGCAATTCAATGTTTTTAAATATTTACTATTTTCATAAAATTTATCAACAGATTTAATTATAGAAAAAACTTTGTTGATACAATTCTACGAAAAGATTCAATTATTTTCATAAATAATAAAATTTCATTTGCGAATTCAATTACTTTCATCGCAGATTTTCAAATATTTTTAATACAATTTTAAATAAATTCCTTGAAAAATGCAATTATTATTAAAAATTTTATTAAAACTTGAGGAAAGAATTCAATTTTAAGAAATTCAAATTTTTTCATAAATAACATTTTATTCGTCGCAGAAAGTCAATTATTTTCAAAAATTTTTAAGTAATTTTGCAAAAGAATTCAATTATTTTGATAAACAACAAAATCGCATAAATTCTTCCCATAAAATCAATTATTCTAAGGAATTTGAATAAAATTCATTTCCAAAATTCAATTATTTTGATAAATATCAATATTCATCACAAGAATTCAATTCTTTTGAAAAGTAATAAAATACTTTGCAGAAGTTAAATTATTTTCAAAATTTTTTTAAAATTCCCGTCGGGAATTAAATTATCTTTATAAATAGATAGGGAAATTTTTTCTCAAGAATTCAATTATTGTTAACAATTTGTTTAAAATTCTTCGCAAGAAGTCAATTATTTTCAGAAAATTATTGAATTTTGTAATGATTTAGAATTCAAGTTATTAGCAGTTTGAGAAAATATGTTATTTTTTTCATGAAAATTAGAAAAAAAATACAGAATTTAATTTTTGGGATTTTTCTGAATCGTCTAAAACGAGTTGTTTTTAGTCGTCAAATTTAATTTTTCAATAGCTATTTTTTTAAAAAACAAATTATTGAGTGCAAGGCCTGAGATTGATTTATGTTGGTAATTGTTTTGTTTCTTTTGAGTAAGAAAAAAGTTGGTTCCTCCTTTTCGAATATCGGAGGAGATGAATGTAAGAAGAAGAAGAGGAGGAGGAGGAAGAAGCATCTTCTACCCTTGAGAAAGGGATGCGAACCGGAGAAGCGCAGGCGTCGAGTGCACGCACCGCAACGACTTCCCAAGCCCAACGTCGTCCTCGTCGCAGAGGAGCGAGCGGTGGGGACGACGAGGACGCTGGATGCTCGTCCTCGATTTGAGAGCCGCAGTCTCGCCGTCGCCGGTGGCGAGTCCAGAAAGAATTGAACTCGAAAGTCAAGGTCCGACCCCAGGGCGAGAGGAGGAGGGAGGCAGAGACCTGATTGTGAATATTGTGCGTGTGACGACGAGACTTGAGAAATGATGTAAATCAAAGGTAGTCGCCGGAGATGACTTCACCGTCCGAGAAGTCGGCGACGATCGTCCAGAAAGCGAAGCGGAAAATATCCTTGCCATGGTTCCGCCAGGGCTCGGTGACACCGCCACATCCTGGGCTGGCCCGGCAACACACCATCGACACTCCGGGATCGTTCCACGTTCGACACCTACGCCGACAACCCTCCCTCACCCAGGTACCACAGCTCACTCCGCATAGTCCACTAATAGTCAGGTCGATGCCTGGGAATATTGCCCAGGATCCAAAATGCAGATGATTATCCTCTATCGATCGACCCAACAGCTGAGAGAACTGAGAATTGTCAATATTAACGGATGAATAGGAGAAATTAGCCGCAAATTTTCTCTTTTTCAAAACAATCTGAGGCGAATTGTCGCTTCCAGGGAGATTTGTTTTTTACCAAAATTCAGGGTTGACACAGGTCAGGGAAGTGTCAGGCAATTTTACCAGAAGGACTGACGGAAAATTACCACTTTTCTAACAACGACTACGAAAAATCCAAAAATTTAAATCAATTTTAATTTATTATTTATTTTATTTTATTATTTATTTATTATTATTAATTAACTAGCAACAATTCGCGCGAAGCCAACTTTTTACTCACTTTTTTTTTTAAATAAAATTAGCAATTTTAAAAATAATAGAACGTAAAAATTTTTTATTCAAATTTTTTTTTCAAAAATAAAATATGAATTGAAATATCTATATTATTATAATTTAATAATATTCTGACATAGGGAATTCAGGAAAAGTCAGGAATTTTTATTAAAAGTACTGAAAAAAATTAAATTTCTAAAATTCATAAGAAACTTCTGAATTTTTGTATCTTTTTTGTTTGACTTATAAACTATAAAATTACTACGAATTCTAATACAAAATTTACAATTTTGTCAATTTCTGACAATTTATTTTTAAATAACTGAAATCTCAAACAACTATCATAAAAAAAATAAATTATTTAATGAATATAATTTTACATAAATATTTCAAAACTTCATTCAATTTTAAAAGAGTTGCGTTTACAATTTTCATAAATAGATGAACTTCAAAAGGTTTCTATTTGGAATTTTAGAAAAATTCAATTTTCAATGAATTTAATTAGAAATTTTAAAGAACTTAGATTTTTGAAAAATTTTAATAATTCAAAATTCTTAGGAAATTATTTAAATTTGCCAAAATATATATTTAATTAATTATTTTAAAAAATGGATTTTTAGAAACATTTTAATTAAAAACACTAAAAAAAAAATTGAATTTTGAAGAAGTTACAAATGATTGCAGAAATTCAATTATTTTCAAAAGTAATAAAATTCTTATCACAAAATTCAATTATGTTCAAAATTTACAGAAAAATCTCGACAAAATCTTTATAAATAAAAAAATTCTTCTTCAAAATTCAATTATTTTCAAAATATTTTAATAAAATTCTTAACAAGAATTCAATTATTTTCACTTTTTAAAAAAATTGTTATAAAATTCTTCTCTAAAATTCAATTATTATTTGAAAATTTTAATACAACTCTTCGCAGAAATTCAATTATTTTAAAAAATTTTATTAAAATTCTTTATATAAGAATTGAATTATTTTCAATAAAATTTTAATTGAATTCGTCGTAAAAAATTGTAAGAATTCAATTATTCAAGTAAATAATAAAATTCTTCTCTGGAATTCAATTATTTTTATAAACAATAAATTACTTTAGATAAATTTAATTATTTTCATGAAAATAAAATTTTTACAGGAATTCAATGACTTGAAAGACAATTTTCATAAAATTTGCCGAAAAACTTTTCATATTTCTATAAACAATTAAATTTAATTTTAATAATTATTTTTAATTGAATTAAATTATTACATTTAATTAATTAATAATTAATTACTAAATTTAATTAAATTATTAAATTAAATTAATTTAATAATTATTTCAATTATTTTCAACTATATCCACTAGGTTTAAAAAAATTTCACAAAAAAATTCAATTATTTAAAAAAAATTTTAATAAAATTCTACGCAAGAATTCTATTACTTCCATGAATCATAAAATTCTTTGAAAAAATTCAATTATTTTTAGTACAATTTGAATAAAATTTCTTAACGATATTTAATCATTTTTAAAAATTTTTTACAAAATTTATTGATAGAATTCACTTATTTTTAAAAATTGTCATAAACTCTTTAAAAGAATTCAATGGCTTTCAGTACGATTTTAATTAAATTCGAACATAAATTTTCTTCTAACCAATTGAATTTGTATTTTTACAAATATTATTTTTTCCATTATTTTTATCCATTATTTTCATAAATAATAAAATTTTCATAGAAATTAATTTTAATTAAAATCTGTAACAATTTTCAAAATTAAATGAATTTCAGAAGTTTTGAAACTAAAATTTTTGAAAATTTTAATTACGGTGAAAAAACAAGTAATAATTTGATATTTATTTAAAATGAATTTTAACAAATTTTTAACAAATTTTCTTCAAATTTTCTAAAATAATCGAAGAAATTCGCCATGGTAAATAATTTTATTTTATTAAAGAATTATCAAATTAATAGAATTTTTGTAAAATCTAATTGTAAATAATTAAATTTGTTTGAGAAATTATTTAGAATTTTTAAACAAAATTGAATTTTTGAAGAATTTAAATTTAACAATTGGTAAATAATTAAATTTTACGAAGTTATAATTGAATGTATTTTTTAAAATAGAAGGAAAGTTAACCACAGCAATTAATTTTATTTTTAAAATAGGTAGACACTTAACTTATAACTTTATAACTTAAAACTTTTAATGAATTCAATTTTTGCTTCTAAAAATTATCTTTTTTTTTAAAATTGAACTTATAATTTTATAAAAATAAATTTTATAATTGATTTTTTTGATAGTAGGTAGTCAGGGAAAAAGTCAAAGTTCTATTTGTCAATCAGGGAAAAATAAAAAGTAGATTGTTTATTTTATAGATAAATTTCCATTGGAAGAATTCAATGTTCTTTTAGCTTAATTGTAGAATTACTTTTTTTTATGGATATGAAGAATTTTCTGCAGACTTTATATATCGACCTTTTCACGGAATGAGAACTTTAATTAATATATTAATGTATCGCCTACTTTCACCGCAGGTGTAATTTGTCACACGCGGTTCAAACAACCGCGATAAGAATCAATTGACATTTCAGAAAAAAACTTGAGAAAATTTGTTAAATGTGTCAAAGTACCATTACGAGGCTGTCGCAGTATAACTGATAAGAAATCGATTAAATGGAATAAAAAAATTGATACTACTTACCAAAAAAAAAAAAAATAGTAATAATTAATGAACTAAATGAAAAAAATGTGAAATTAAAAAAAATGTCAAATCCAAGTTCTGCTTGATTATTTATATTAAATTTAATAATGTCGTATCTATGTTGTGGATTTTTTTTCAAATTTTTAATATGCGCAGAACATTGAAAAAGAATAAATTGTTTATAAACAATTTATTAAATATTTATGAAAAAATATACTTTTTAAAAATTGGTCAGGGAAATCAGGGAAAAGTCTGGGAATTTTATTAAAGTACTACTGGAAAAAATTGAACTTATTATTAAATTCTTCTCCGAAATTCAATTATTTTCAAAATTTTTAATAAAAATTCTAGGCAAAATTTCAATTATTTAAAAAAATTTCCCTCAATTCAATGATTTTCAGTATCTACTATTTTAATAAAATTTTTCAATAGAATTCAATTATTTAAAAAAAAATGTTGATAAAATTCTAAGCAAGCATTACATTATTTTCATAAATAATAAAAATTTTACAGAAATTCAACTATTTACAAATTTTTTTTATAAAATTCTATATGAGAATTGAATTTTAAGAAACATTCATTTATTCAATAAATTATTTATTTTTAATTACTTAATTATTAATTAATATTTTATTTCTTTAAGTAATTGAATTCTTGTAGAATTTTTTAATACAAATTTATTTAAAAATAAATTTCAGTTAAAATTTTAAATAATAATTAAATATTCAACACATTATAGCGTGAATTTTTAGAAATAATTGAATTTTGAAAAGGTTTCAAATTAAAATCTTTAAAAATTAAAATTTTTTTACACTTTTCGACTGACAATTCTGTAGAATTATTTTTTTTCAAAAAGTTTTATTTATTTTTTTTTTTAAATTATTATTTTAAATTATTTTCTAAATAGTTAATTGAAGAATTTACGAATAATTGAAGTTTTCTAAAATTGAATTGTAAACAAATGGATTTAAAAATTCTCAAAGAACTTTTTCAAAAATTATTAAAAAGTAATTGATAATTGAATTCTTTCGAGGAATTTTAATAAAATTTTTTAAATTAATTACTTTTTTCGAAAAATTTATCTAAAATTGTATTAAAAATAATTGAAATCCTGTGAAGAATATTATTATTTATGTAAATAATTGAAATCTTGCAACGAATGTTGTTACATTTTTTTTTAAAGAATTAAAATTCTGTAAAGAATTTATGAAAATAATTGAATTCTTGCAACGAATTTTATGCTATTTTTTTAAAAATTAAATTCTTGTGAGAAATTTTATTTTTTATTAAAATAGTAGATTTTGAAAATATTTGAATTTCAGCGAAGAATTTCATTATTTGTGAAATGTAATTGAAGTGTTGCAAAAAATTTTTGAAAATAATTATATTTTTTGAGAAATTTATTTAAAATTATATTAAAAATAATTGAAATCTTAGGAAAAATTTTGTTATGTATGAAAATAATTGAATTCTTATCTACAACGAATTTTATTTCATTTTTTTAAATAATTGAATTTCTGTGTAAAATTGTATTGCTTGTAAAAATAATTGAATTCTTGTTAAGAATTTTATTGAAATTTTTGAAATTAATTACATTTTTCGAAGAATTTACTTAAAATTGTACTATTAAAAATAATTGAAATCCTGTGAAGAATTTTAATATTTATGAAAATAATTGAATTCTTAAAAAGAATTTTCTTCCATTTTTTTTAATAATTGAAATCCTGTGAATAATATTATTATTTATGAAAATAATTGAATTCTTGCAACGAATTTTGTTACATTTGTTCTAAATAATTAAAATTCTGTGATGAATTTATGAAAATAATTGAATTCTTGCAACGAATTTTATACTATTTTTTTAAAATTTAATTCTTTTGAGAAATTTTATTAAAATAGTATATTTTGAAAATATTTGAATTTCAGCGATGAATTTTATTATTATTTGTGAAATGTAATTGAATTCTTGCGAAAAATTTTTGAAAATAATTACATTTTTTGAGGAATTTATTTAAAATTGTATTAAAAATAATTGAAATCCTGCGATGAATTTTATTATTTATGAAAATAATTGACTTCTTACTAACAACGAAATTTATTACATTTTTTTAAATAATTGAATTCGTGTGAAAAATTGTATTGCTTGTAAAAATAATTGAATTCTAAGGATTTTATTAAAATTTTTCTAAATAATTAAATACCTACAACGAATTTTATTACATTTTTTTAAATAATAGAATTCGTGTGAAAAATTGTATTTCTTGTAAAAATAATTGAATTCTTGCTAAGGATTTTTTGAAAATTTTTGTAAATAATTAAATTTTTTTTGCAAAATTTTATGGATATTTAAATTATTATAAAACAGGAAGACACATTAAAATTATAAAATTTCTAAAAAACGATTTAAAGAAACTTTTTGTCTATAATTATTATATTCAGTAAATGTGCGTTTCTAAAGGAAAAAAAAACATAATAGAGCTCGATAAAAAGTAAGATCTAAAAACTAAATCTGAAGGAAATCTCAAGAGACATTTCTCTAGCTTTTGTGAATAATAATAATAATTCCAGAAGTATCCTTAAATTTGATGCCTGAAGGAATGGAATAAAAAAAAATAAGTTCGAAGGTCATTCTAAATGTATCCTTTTTGCCGCTTTGACTTCGGTTCATCGGTTTAGAATCTGCGGAGAACCCTCTTTGTATATTTCTTTCCTCATTTTAGCCTCCCCAATATCTAGCACCCTCGTTACTTCTTATAGCCACCAACTTTCAACCATCCCATATCGTTTCCCTTTGTTTTTATCGTTTCTATCGTTTCTGATAAATCATATTACACATTTTTGGTTTAAGCCATTTGTATCGCTTACATATATACAAGCCTTTAATTCCAAGGGATCGCACGTTAAAGAGATGCGAATACAAAGAATCCATTATGAGAGTCGAGATTAGATTAATTCGAACGCCATACATTTTATTGACACAGTCAGCCTTCAGTACTCTTGCTTTTTTCAAGTTCAACAATTTTTCTCTATGAATGGATATTTCCTTATTATTTATTGATTAAATTAATTAGTGAGAAATTTAAAAAAAAAATAAATAAAAAAAAGTTGTTAATCATCAATTTTGTTGATAAGCTTTTGTCATTCAAAATAATAATTCAGTCATTCAAATTCAAATTCTAGTCATTTTAAATTAATTTTAAATTATTTACATTGAATTATATCCTCAAATCTCAAAGAAATTAAAAAAAACTAGCACCAATTCACGCGCGGCTTACTTCTCGATCACATTTTTAAAGGAAAATTAGCAATTTGAAAAGTAATACCTAGAACGTAAAAATTTTTAAGTCAATTTTTTTTTATAAAAATAAAATAAATAAACATTGAATTATTTTCATAAATAATACAAATTTCGAAGAAATTCAATTATTTAAAAAACAATTTTAATTGCATTTTTTTTCGAAAAAAATCAATTATTTAAAAAAAATTTTTATAAAATTCTTCTCGGAAATGCAATTATTATTTGAAAATTTTAATGCAACTCTTCGCAAAAATCCAATTATTTTTAAAAATTTTATTTAAAATTCTATACATAAGAATTGAATTATTTTCAATAAAATTTTAATTAAATTCGTCGTGAAAAAATTATAAGAATTCAATTATTCAAGTAAATAATAAAATTCTTCTCTGGAATTCAATTATTTTCATAAATAATAAAATACTTTAGATTAATTCAATTATTTTGAATATAATTTTAATAAGCTTCTTCGTAGAAATTTAATTATTTTCATAGATAATAAAATTTTTACAGGAATTCAATGACTTGAAATACAATTTTTATAAAATTTGTCGAACAAAATCAACTATTTAATAAATTTTATTCTTTGCAAGTCGTCAATTATTTTTATAAATAATAATACTTTTCACAGAATTTTAATTATTTTTATACAATGTTAAATGAATTCCTTGAAAAATACAATTATTTTTAAAAATGTTATTAAAATTCTTCGAAAGAATTCAAATATTTTAAGAAATTTTGATAATTGAATTTTTGTAGAACTTTCTAAGAATTGATTTAAAATTGAAATTGAATTAAAAATTTAGTTCATAATTAAAAATTACAAGTGTGATATCATGAATTTTGAGAGATATAATATAATTTCAAAAAATTTTTAAATTGTAATCTTTGAAAATTTGTTGTAATTTGTTGTAAAACTATAAGAATATTCAATTTTTTATTTTTTTTAAATATATCCTAAATTTATTTTTTTCTTAAAAAATGATTAAAGTTTTCAATAGTTTTAATTAAAAAATAAAAAAAAATACGATATAATTTGGAGAATTTTAGAGAAATTACAAATGAATGCAGAAATTCTTCGCAGAAATTCAATTATGTTAAAAATTTTTTTAAAAATTCTCGTCAACATTTCAATTATTTTTATAAATAGCAAAATTCTTCGCCGAAATTCAATTACATTCAGGCGTATTTATAAAATTCATTGCAAAATTCAATTATTTTCAAAAATTTTGATAACTATAATTGTTGTCCAAATTTCAATTATTTTCAAAAATTTTCCTCTTTTCAATGATTTTTAATATCTACTATTATAATAAAATTTTTCAAAAGAATTCAATTAATTTCGTAAATAATTAAATTCTTCTCAATAATTCAATTATTTAATAAATAGTAAAACTCATCGCAGAATTTCAATTATTTTTAATACAAATTTAATCGAATTCCTTAACAAATATGATTATTCTAAAAAATTTTATTAAAATTCGTCATAAAAATTCAATTCTTTAAAAATCTGTTAATAAAATTCTTTATAAGAATTCAATTTTAAGAAATATTTCGTTATTGAATAAATAATTTACTTTTAATCAATAGCATTAATTATTATTCAATTAAACTTTATCAAAAAAATTAATTCTACAGAATTGTAATTGTAATTGTAATTGTTATTTAAAAGTACGAAAAACAATAATTTAATTCTACGAGAAATCAATTATTTAAATAAAAAATAAATAATATTGAATGTTTCTTAAAATTTAATTTTTACGAAGAATTGTATTAACAACTTTTGAAAATATTTAATTTCTTTTAAGAAATTTAATTAAAATTTTAATAAAATTTATTATATTAAAGAATTTTATAACAATTTTTGAAAATAATTGAAAACTTTTGAAGAATTTTATTAAAATTTTTTAAAATAATTGAATTCATAAAAAGAATATAATTAATTATTTATGAAAATAATTGAATTCATGAGAAGAATTTTATTAAAATTTTTGAAAATAATTAACTTCTTGAGAAGAATTTAAAAAAAAATTTTAACAATAATTTAATTCTTGAGAAGAATTTCCTTATCTATTTATAAAGATAATTTAATAATTCTTGACGAGAATTTTTAAAAATTTTTGAAAATAATTGATTTTCTGCGACGAATTAAATGTTATTTATAAAAATATTTGAATTATTGCAACGAATTTTATTATTTTATTGAATAATTGAATGTTTCTTAAAATTGAATTTTTTCCTTAATTTTTAATAAATTTTTTAAAAATAATTGCATTTTTCAAGGAATTTATTTAAAATTGTAGGTATTAAAAATATTTGAAATTCTGCGATGAAAATAATTGAATTCGTAAATGAAATTTTATTATTTATGAAAATAATTGAATCTTTTCGTAGAATTGTATCAACAAGTTTTTTCTATAATTAAATCTGTTGATAAATTTTATGAAAACAGTCAATATTTAAAAACATTGAATTGCGAAAAACTTTTAAAAATAATTGAAATTTTGCAAAAAATTTTATTTAAATTTTTGAAAATAATTGAATTTTTGGCGAAAAATTTTGCTATTTATAAAAATAATTGAATTCTTGACGAGATATTCATTAAAATTTATAAAGATAATTTAATTCTTGACGATAATTATTAAAAAATTTTGAAAATAATTTAATTTCTGCAAAGTATTTTATTACTTTTCAAAAGAATTGGATTTTTGAGAAGAATTTTGACATTTATCAAAATAATTGAATTTTGGGAAAGAATTTCATTACAAATTTTTAAAATAATTGATTTTATGGGGAGAATTTTGTTGGTTATCAAGATAATTGAATTCCGTTGCAGAATTACTTAAGAAAATCGATTTCCTGCGACGGAAAAAATAGGGTACGTTTAGGGACCAAAATTAAAAAAGGAGACTTTTAGGGAAATTCGGGCAATCTGTTTTAGGTAAATTAAAAATTTGAACGGAATTCTCTTTTCTGATAATTTTTAGAGAATTAAGGCTTACAATTAGGACAATTTAAAGAATGAAAACATGATCCGATTAGGGAGATGGGTAAAAACTAAAAATCTAGAGAAAGAATGTGAATTAAAAAACATGGTGCCTTTTTGCAATCGAGTTGTGTTGGAGTGTTTTTGTTGAAAACAATTGACCTCAGCTGTTGAGTTTTTGTGTGTCAAGAAGCCATAAAAGACAAGGCGTGATAAGGGGAGTTGAAGTTGGATAGTCCACTTGGGAGTTTGTGATTTTCTATTCTGAATGCCGTTCTCTCAATCGAAGGACGTCCGCGGATCGATGTCCTCTCGATCTTGGCCGATTTTCCAAAGGCAAAAGCAGGATAAGGGTATTGTGTTGTGGTGGCTCGAGGGCTCCATTGAAATGGATATCGCCAGAGAGCCAAAGGGGCGAAAGTGGGCAAAAGTAACGCATTACTCGCTCCGTCGATCTGCAAATTCAAAGACTATCTCTCGCTCGTGGAAACACCATAATATCGACCGCAGTTGTGCGCTCAGCCTCGACTCTGCTTCCACATTCAATTCAATCCCTTATTTCGAGGCCTCTCTGGATGGACACGTCGATATCCCTTTTTTTATTTCACTTTTCTATTTTCTCACTGATTGCAATGCATTTCGGGCGCGCCACCAACAGGCAAAATCATTGGCTCGCACCATTATAAAAGCTGTCAAACAAACAAAGTTTAACAGTTCACTTCCATTTGTCGAATGGAATATGACACTCCGTGAGTTGTGCACAATATTCGTTTGTCACAATTCATCTGTCTCTTCTCGTTTCACATGTTTTTTCCAATCTTCCGACGGGTAATGTGTCACTTTCTTTTATTTCCCTGCTCCATTTATGCTAATACTCATTATTTATCTTTGTAATTCCCTTGCGTTCTCTCTTTCTCTCTCACTACCGATTAGCTCGTTTATTTGCTCCATTGAATTATTAAGATCGATCGGGCACTCGTTGATTAATCGACAGACGATGGTTTCATAAGTTTCTTCAATAAAACGGACGTCGTTTTCTTCCTCAAAGTTTGTACTTTAATTTTCCTATTCCCTTCTTTTTTTTCTCTTATTCTTTCTACACTTTTTTTTTATTTTCCTCAACCAATCTTTCTTTCTTTTTTATTCTTTTTCTTTTCACTATTCTTTTATTTTACTTTTTTATGATTCTTCATCATTCTTTTTTATTTCCGCAAATTATCATTTACCACATATTTTTTAGAATTTCCATCACTTTTTAATTTTTATTTTTGCATTTTTTTCAATTATCTCTTAATGATTTCAAATTTACATTAACAAACAAATTATTTACACTCGAATAAAAAAAATTATGGAAAATTTAAATTAGAGATTAATATTTTTACCTGAATAATTATGTCACAAATTCACAAATCTAAAAAAAATAATAAGGCAGAAAAAACGAAGACATTCAGACAAAGATTTCTTTAATGTTACTCAAATACCCGATTTTTTACAATGTTTACTTGTCCCTAGTCATACTTTTATTTATTTAACCTTTTTTCCCCAAATGTCATTTGACCGAATTGTCATTTTACCGAATTATCACTTTTGCGAATCGACATTTTTACGAATTGTCACTTTTGCGAATTGCCATTTTTTCGAATCTTTTCGAATTGTCATTTTTATGAATCGACCTTTTTACGAATTGTCACTTTTACAAAATATCATTTTTACGAATTGACACTTTTGCGAATAGTTATTGTTCAAAAATGTCTTTTTTTGAATTGTCATTTTTGCGAATCGACATTTTTACGAATTGTCACTTTTTCGAATTTTTTCGAATTGTCATTTTTACGAATTGTCACTTTTACAAAATATCATTTTTACGAATTGACACTTATGCGAATAGTTATTGTTCCAAAATGTCATTTTTTCGAATTGTTATTTTTGCGAATCGACATTTTTACGAATTTCCACTTTTGCGAATTGACATTTTTTCGAATTTTTTCGAATTGTCATTTTTACAAAATGTCACTTTTGTGAATCGGCATTTTTACGAATTGTCACTTTTGCAAAAAGTTTGTTATTTTTACGAATTGTCATTTATGCAAACTGACAGTTTTTGCGAATTGTCATTTTTACGAAATGACAATTCGCAACAGTGACATTTCGTAAAGATGACAATTCGAAAAAATGACAGTTCGCATAAATGACAATTCGAAAATATGACTTTTCGCAAAAGTGACAATTCGTAAAAATAGCGATTCAGAAAAGTGACATTTCGTAAGAATGACAATTCAAAAAAATGTCAGTTCGCATAAATGACAATTCGTTAAAATGATATTTCGCAAAAATGAATTGTCAATTTTACAAAATATCATTTTAACGAATTGTCATTTTTACTAATAGTTATTGTTCCAAAATTTCATTTTTGCGAGTTGTCAATTTTACGAAATGTTATTTTTGCGAATCGACATTTTTACGAAATGTCATCTTTGCGAATCGACATTTTTACAAATTGACACTTTTGCGAAAAATAATTTTTTACGAATTTTTTTGAATTGTCATTTTTTCCAAAATGTCATTTTTTCGAATTGCCATTTTTGCTAATTGGCATTTTTACAAAATATCATTTTAACGAATTGTCATTTTTACTAATAGTTTTATTGTTCCAAAATGTCATTTTTTCGAATCGCCATTTTAACGAATTGTCACTTTTGCAAAAAGTTTGTCATTTTTACGAATTGTCATTTATGCAAACTTACATTTTTTCGAATTGTAATTTTTACGAAATGGAAATTGGCAACAGTGACATTTCGTAAAGATAACAATACGAAAAAATGACAATTCGAAAAAATGTCTTTTCGCAAAAGTGACAATTTGTAAAAATAGCGATTCAGAAAAGTGACATTTCGTAAGAATTGACAATTCAAAAAAATGTCAGTTCGCATAAATGACAATTCGTTAAAATGATATTTCGCAAAAATGACTTTTCGCAAAAATGACAATTCGTAAAACTGTCGATTCGAAAAAATGTCAATTCGAAAAAATGTCAGTTCGCATAAATGACAATTCGTTAAAATGATATTTCGTAAAAATAACTTTTCGCAAAAGTGACAATTCGTAAAAATAGCCATTCAGAAAAGTGACATTTTGTAAGAATGAAAATTTGAAAAAATGACATTTCGAAAAAATAACGATTCGTAAAAATGACAATTCGTAAAAATTAATTTTCGCAAAAGTGTCAATTTGTTGATACTGTGAAAAACAAGTAGCAATTTAAATAAGTAATTCAAATATGAAATAAAAAATTTTTCATTGTTCACTGTTCTTGTGAAATTTTACTTTATCCAATTATTGCATGACGTTATTTATTTTTCATTAGTATTCATTTCCAATTAAGTTAAACCATAATTAAGTTAATATAAAAATTGCGTCAAGTGATAACTCGAATATTTTTTAAATTATCAAGTTTCATTAAAATAATTAGATAAAAATGTAAAATATATAATTAAAAATTCCAATTACTTTAACAAGTGCAAATTCCGTTAATTAGATTTTTTGCGTTCAATTTTCACGGTAAATAACGTTCAGGTGAAAGAAAAATTATAAAAATAGTTGTAGCATCAATGAAAATCGAAACGAGAAAAAAAATTTTTTAATAATATTTCCGATAGTGAAAAATTAAAAATAAATAAAAAAAAATGATTGAAAAAAATATGTTTACTTTGTTAATTGTAAAAAAAAATTGAATTTGAAAGATTACGTGCCATTTTCGTTATTAACCTTTTATTCTCTATTATCATCTTTTGATCCCTTTTTTCAACCGCGGGGAAAAAGGTAATTAATAGAAAGCAGTATGCAAGAATTATTTCTACTTTATTACGTGACGTGTAAGTAATATTCCCCAGAGAATTAAAAAGGCTCGTCTTGAAATACCAACTCAGCAAAAAGTTATTTCAACCAGCCTCGCTGTATCAAAATTTAATCAATATTTAGTACTTCCAGTCTATTAACCCCTTAACGCGTAATACTTAAATTTTGTCAAGTGTGCTCAATTTTTCTCCTGTGCTCCGGGTGTGAAATTGAACATTGAATCTGGTTTTTATTTTTTTTATTTCTCCATTTTTTTTTTTTTTTTTTTTTTTTTTTTTTTTTTTTTTATTGGAGAATTTTCAAATATTTCGATAATGATAATAATAATTCGAACAACTTGTACAGAGAAAAAGAGAGGCACAGAGAGACAGAGAGAAAGAAGAGCTTTTTACATTGATGTTTTAAAAATACTCGTACGGAAAATCATAGAAATTTCCTTATACACTTTTTTCAGCGATGATATTTTAAAATTAGATCACCTTTTCACCTTCATAAATGTTTGAAATTGAAAAGAAAACGGAACACAACATTCAGATGAGAGATTAACTGATACAAAAGAAAACGACGGGCATTCAAGTGAAAAAAAAAGTATTCTATTTTCATGTTCAGGTGACACATCTCTGCATTATTTATTGGACAAAGAGCACAGTTTAAAATTCGGAGTGTACAACAAAAATTGAGATTTATTTAAAATAGAAATTTATCTCACTTGTAAAGTAAAAATATTTCTATTATAATAAAAGGGAGAATTTCAAATTTTTTTTTTAATTTTTAATTTCTTTTTTTAAAAGTGTCAGAATTTTCACTCAATCGAGGAACAATTTTCAAAAATTTATTATTAATTATTAATCATAGAGTAAAATTTTTATTTCTCTACCATTGGTCACGTTGTTTCAATTTTCAAAAAAGGAAAAAGAAAATATTTCAGTTGCACTTTTAGAAACATTTCCCTTGCGTGGGTTTTATTTTAGTTTAGTATCGAACTTTTATTCTCCCACTGAAAGTATCTCTTTGATATTTGACGAAACTACCACTAAAAGTTGTACAAATTGAGAGTACTTTTATGACGTGAAATTTTATATACTTTTTTTTATTTCTTCTATGAATTCGTGTTTTGAAATGAGTGGAATCGTTTACTTTACCTAATTAATTTAAAAATTTTTTACTTCATTAATGATGTAATGATTTAATTTTACTTAAAACTATAAATTAAATTTTTCATAATTGTATTAAAAATAAATAAAATTCTGCAATGAGTTTTATTATTTATGAAAATAATTGAATTCCTAAAAAAAATATTATTATTTACGAAAATAATTGAATTTCCAAAAAAATTTTATAATCTATAAAAATAATTAAATGTTTGCACTTTGCAATTTGCATAGAATTTTATCAATATTTTTGAAAATAATTGAAATTCCGCAATCATTTGTAATTTATTTCTAAAATTCAATTTTTTTTAGTGATTTCAATTAAAATTCATTTTTAAATCAATTTTTAGTTGTAAATTTTACGAGAATTCAATTATTTAAACACAAAAAAAAATATTTTATTGAAAAATTGAATGTATTTATAAAAATAAATGAATTAATAAAAAGATTTTATTATTTACGAAAATAATTGAATTTCCAAAAAAGAATTTTATGATTTATAAAAATAATTAAATGTTTGCAATTTGCATAGAATTTTATCGGAAATTTTTTTAAATAATTAAATTCTTTTGGAAACATTTATTAAGACAGTGGATTTTAAAAATAAATTGAATTGTGGAAAATTTTTGAAAATAATTGAAATTTTGACAAGAATTTTATTAAAATTTTTGAAAATAATAAAATTTTTGAGAAGAATTTTATTGCTTGTAAAAATAATTGAAATTTTGACAAGAATTTTATTAAAATTTTTGAAAATAGTTGAATTTTGGAGAAAAATTTTTTTATTTATTAAAATAATTGAAATTTTGACGAGAATTTTATTAAAATTTTAGAAAATAATTGAATTTCGAAAAATAATTTTATGATTTATAAAAATAATTAAAAGTTTGAATAGGATTTTATCAATATTTTTGAAAATAATTAAAATTTTGTTAAGAATTTTATTAAAATTTTAGAAAATGTTTAAATTTCGGAGAAGAATTTTATTTCCTTGTACGAATAATTGAAATTTTGACAAGGATTTAAAGATTTTATTAAAATTTTAGAAAATAATTGAATTTTGGAGAAGAATTTTATTGCTTGTAAAAATAATTGAAATTTTGCGACGAATTTTATTAAAATTTAAAAAAATAATTGAATTTCGGAGAAGAATTTTGTTTATAAAAATAACTGAAATTTTGCTAAGAATTTTATTAAAATTTTAGAAAATAATTGAATTTCGGGGAAGAATTTTATTGCTTGTAAAAAAATAATTGAAATTTTGACGAGAATTTTATTAAAATTTTAGAAAGTAATTGAATTTCCAAAAAGAATTTTAAGATTTATAAAAATAATTAAATGTTTGCATAGAATTTTATCAGTATTTTTGAAAATAATTTAAATTTTGCTAAGAATTTTATTAAAATTTTATAAAATAATTGAATTTCTGCAAAGAATTTTATTACTTTTTGAAAATAATTGAAATTCCGCAATCATTTGTAATTTGTTTCTAAAATTAAATTTTTTTCAGTGATTTCAACTAAAATTCATTTTTAAATCAATCTTTAATAATAAATTTTACGAGAATTCAATTTTTTAAACACAAAAACAAATAATTTATTGCAAAATTGAATGTATTTATAAAAATTAATGAAATTATTGCAAAGAAATTTAAAAAAATTTGTAAATAATTGAATTGCTGTGAAATTTTTATTATTTAAGAAAATAATAAAATGTTCTCGTAAAATTTTAACTGAAATTTTTTAAAATAATTGAATTCTTTTGGAAAAATTTATTAAAACAGTAGATTTTGAAAATCATTGAATTGTGGAAAGTTTTAAAAAATAATTGAAATTTTGACAAGAATTTTATTATTTACGAAAAGAATCGAATTTCCGTAAAAATTTTATTATTTATGAAAATAATTGAAAGTTTGTGTAGAATTTTATTAATTTTTTTTTTTTTAAATAATTGAATTCTTTTGGAAAATTTTATGAAAATAGTAGATATTGAAAATCATTGAAATTAGAAAAATGCATTCTACTTTTTGAAAATAATTGAAATTAGGACAAGAATTTTTTTTTCGACATTTATGAAAATAATTTAACTTTGAACAAGAATTTTGTTATGAAATTTCTCAGATTTGTTTACAGCTGTAATAATTAAGGAAAATCAATTGTTTCAGACCGGAGTGGCCGAAATGACATGGGTTGTCGCAGATCATTCGGCGACACCTGGTACCCGAGAGCTGTCTGTCACAAAAGGTCAACAAGTCGAGGTCCTCGAAAACGGAAACGGAAGCACCGGCAGCATAGGAGCGGAATGGACCCTCGTGAGATTGGCTTCGACACCGGGTCAAGTTGAACCTCCAGCTGAAGGTCTCGTGCCAACCAGCGCCCTTAAACAACCGCCCACAGCGTCTTGTAAAACATCGCCGTCCAGGAAACCACCGCCCGCGCAGACCAGCGTTCAAATCGCTCAACAAACCTCCGTTACCGCTGAAGATGCCGGTGAGTATTGATTTCTTTCCTTTCCTTTTCTTTTTCTTTATTTGCCCACTGAAAAACACCTAAGATAAGCACAATTTTAAATAATGCATGAGGTTTTTATTTCTCTTTTTCCCACTCTACGGGAGAAACATTGTGTTCCGCGAGAAAGAACCATTGTCAAACTTTTGCTTGACAATTTCAAGCTTTTCGACAATGGATGTTTTTTTCTCTGTTGTAAAACTAGATTCTAAATTTTAAAGCAAAAGCTGTACTATTTTCAACAATGATAATCCGCAATATTACAATATCATAAAAAATTTATCAATGACAAGACTCTTAATAACGAGATTTTGCTCATCTAATAAAAAATAGATATTTATGCAATCTAAGGATAAAAGTTTTTAGACTTTCAATAGTAGTAATAGAGCTAGGAAGAAAATTAAATAAATTTTAATTTTAACAAAATTCTTGGCAAAATTTCAATTATTTTCAAAAATTTTTCTCAATTCAATCAAATTTTTTACAGAGATTCAATTATTTTTAATACAATTTTAATGGAATTTCTCGAAAAATTTTATTAAAATTAATCAAAGAAGTTAAATTATTTTAAAAAGCCTTTCTCTAATTTATTTACTAGAATGTAAGTATTATTGTCAACAAGTTTTTAATTAAATTTCTTAAAAGAATTAAATTATTTTCAAAAACTTTAATGAAATTCGCAATTCAATTTTTTTTTCAAAATAAAAATAAATAAAATCAAATTTTAAAGAAATTTCTCGAAAAAATGTAATTATTCTTAAAAATTTTATTAAAATTCATCAAAAAAATTCAATTTCTTGAAAAAATTTAATTATTTTCAAAAATTTTAATGAAATTCTTTTTTTAACAATTCAATCATTTTTACAAATAATTTTAATAAAATTCTACGTAGAAATTTAATTAGTTTTAATAAAAATTTATCAAAATTCAATTATTTCCAATATCTACTATTTCAAAAAAATTTCACAAAAAAATACAATTGTTTAAAGAGAAATTTTAATGAAATTCGTCTCAAGAATTCAATTACTTTCTAAAGTAATAAAATTCTTCGTAAAAATTCAATTATGGTCAAAAGTTTAAAAAAATTCTCTTCAAAATTTCAATTATCTTTATAAATTTCAATAAAATTTTTCTCCAAAATACAATTATTTTCAAAAATAAATTTTAATTTTAATAAAATTCTTGGCAAAATTTCAATTATTTTCAAAAACTATTCTCAATCCAATCAAATTTTTTTTATAGAGATTCAATTATTTTCGATATAATTTTAATGGAATTTCTCGAGAAATGTAATTATTCTTAAAAATTTTATTAAAATTCATCAAAGAAATTCAATTATTTTAAAAAGCCTTCCTATAATTTATTTAGTAGAATTTAAGTAATATTGTCAATACATTTTTAATTAAATTTCTTGAAAGAATTAAATTTTTCTCACAAATTTTAATAACATTCTTTTTAGCAATTCAATCTTTTTTCTAAATAATTTTAATAAAATTCTACGTAGAAATTTAATTAATTTCAATAATAATTTATCGAAATTCAATTATTTTCAATTTCTACTATTTCAATAAAATTTCACAAAAGAATTCAATTCTTGAAAAAGGAATTATAATAAAATTCGTCTCAAAAATTCAATTACTTTCTACAGAAATTCTCCCCATAAAATCAATTATTTTAAGGATTTTTAATGGAATTCTTTTCCAAAATTCTATTATTTTGATAAATATCAAAATTCTTCTCAAGAATTCAATTATTGTCAAAAATTTTAATTAAATTCTTGGCAAAATTTCAATTATTTAAACAAAATTTAATAAAATACGAATTTACGAATTCAATTATTTTTATAAAATAATAAAATTTCATTTACGAATTCAATTATTTTCATTGCAGAATTTCAAATATTTTTAATACAATTTTAAATAAATTCATTGAAACTTGCAATTATTATTAAAAATTTTATTAAAACTTGAGGAAAGAATTCAATTTTAGGAAACATTCAATTATTCAATAAAACAATAAAATTCGTTGCAATAATTCAAATATTTCAATTATTTTTAAAAATAATAAAATTCTTCTCCAAAATTCAATTATTTTCAAAAATTGTAATAAAATTCTTGGCAAAATTTCAATTATTTTCAAAAATTTTCCTTAATTCAATGATTTTCAATATCTACTAATTTAATAAAGTTTTACAAAACAATTCAATTATTATTAAAAAAAATTTTAATAAAATTCTCCCCAAACCTTTAATTATTTTTATAAAATCATAAAAATTTCACAGAAATTCAATTGTTTACAAATTTTTTATAAATTTCTTCGCAATCATTCAATTATTTTTATAAATAATAAAATTTTTACACGAATTCAATTATTTTCGTAAATAATAAAATTCTTTTTAGAAATTCAATCATTTTCTAAAATTTTAATAAAATTCCCGACAAAATTTCAATTATTTTTATAATTAATAACATTCTTCTCTGAAATTCAACTATTTTCAAAATTTTTAAAAAATTCTCTTCAAGATTTAAATTATCTTTATAACTAAAATAGATAGGGAAATTCTTCTCAAGAATTAAATTAACTGTCAAAAATTTGTTTAAAATTCTTCTCAAGAAGTCAATTATTTTCAAAAATTATTTTCAAAAATTGTTATAAAATTCTTTAATATAATAAATTTCATTAAAATTTTAAATTAAATTCGTTAAGAGAAATTAAATGTTTTCAAAAGTTGTTAATACAATTCTTCGTAAAAATTAAATTTTAAGAAACATTCAATATTATTTATTTTTGTATTTAAATAATTGATTTCTTGTAGAATTAAATTATTGTTTTTCGTACTTTTAACTAACAATTCTGTAAGAATTAATTTTTTTGAAAAAGTTGAATTGAATAATAATTGATGTTATTGATTTAAAGTAGAATTTTAGTTAAAAAATTCTAGAAAATGTTAATTGAATTGAAATGATACAAATAATTTTGAAGAGATTACAGTAACAATATTCTTACAATAATAAACTAATGATTTTGTCAGTCGGTCATCTTTAATTATTATAAAACATAAAGAAATGGATCACTCCGAGCTCGAAGACTCGGAGTTATTCATTTCTTTATGTTTTATAATAATATTCTTATGAGTGTTCAATTTGAAAAGGTTTGAATTTGAAATTTTTGAACATCTTAATTCCAATGAAAAAAATTATTAAATATTCATTTTAAATAAAACTATTGATGTTTTCGAATAATTTGACTTTTGAAGAAATTTGTAAATAAATTTAATAAAACATTTTTTTGAGTATCTAATAATTTTTAGATGAATAAAGTAATGTAGTCACACCACTTAAATTTGAATCTATCTATTGAAGGAAAAAGTCATTGTTATTTATTAATCTAATTGTGGCAAAAACAAAAGTACGTAATTACAAGTTTAATTTTCATTTGATTGTTTTACACTCGTATTGACTGGTACAGAACAATACGTTTTGTCAATTCGATGGTCTTTATCCTTTGACATTTCGTGATAACAGGAATAGAGAAAATTAGATTACGCACAATCGACGAGTAAAATGTAGACAGTGACGGCTATTCTATAAATGGGTATTTGAAACTGGAAGAAAGAGCTGATAACAGGATTACTGCGATACTACCGACAATACGATTTTCTCTGATGGATTACGGAAAAAGCAATCTCGAGCTTTTATCCTCTTTCTCACATAAAGCGCCTTTCTGACTTTTTGTTTTCTTTTTTCAACTTTATAATCAAAGAGGGTTTTTCGGATCTCTTCTTTTTGCCAAGCTTCTCGATTTCTTGGATTTCGAATAATATTTGTCATTCGTATAACGTGAAACCATATTTGCATTAAATTATGAAAGTACTTCAATTTTCGGAACGAGCGATTCAACATCGTAATATGAACTCTTGATGTTTGAAATTTGAAAACGTTGATATTCAATCGCATTGCAATTCAGAGCAATAAAAAGATTTTGCTATTCTCTATTAGTTACTAATTTCTTATTTAATTATTAATTATAATTTATAATTTATAATTCATTTTGCGAAAAATTTCGTAAGTTGATATTCATTTCAGTAAAAAAAATAATTTTCAATTATTTAAGGCATAGTAGACGAGCTTCTTTTCTCAAGCTAACAAAATGATACCTGCATAAGTTTTAGATTTTTTCTACAATTTTTATTAGGTCATAAAAATTATAATTCTGCTGAGTATCAAGTGACGTGACTATTCTGTTAAATTCCAATTCTGTTTTATGCTTAATGAGAATGAAAAATTTAAAAATAGCAGAACTTTAAATATTACAGAGTATTTCAAAGAAAAGGGAGTGTAATTTTTCAAAAAAAAAAAAAAATAGGCGTGTGTTCCGAGGATTAAAAGTAGTTCTACATGAAATTGTGACTTATTCTTTTTGTAGTCATTAACGTTTCAAAGGCATGAAAAACTAAAGAAAAAAAGAAAGTAAGTTGTGAAACTGTCAAGCTCTATAGTTGGTAAAAAATTTAAGCTCTCAGAGGATTTGGGTTCAGAATTCAGTCTGGAATATTCAGTATTCATATAATCTAGTCATCTCGAGTTCATTAAAACTTGAAGAGTTATAAATTGAAGACTTAAAAATGTTGAACTAAAAACTTTCAACATTTATAGATGGATACTTCCAAGTTGGTGCAGTGTGAAGCAATTTAAAAATTGTAATGATATTAAAAACCTGAATCTTAAAAGAGTTGCGAGTCGATTCTTCTAGCGAAAAGTCAGAAGAATAAAGAAAGGGTTTTTGTTATCCGCCCAAGGCTGATTTACCTTCCAACGAATTCCAATTTCTTAATTTTAAAGTCAGTTTTTGTTTCTCGTCCATTTATCTCTCGGTTGTAACCAACATTCGGAAATTAATCAGGATAAATTGATAATTTAATTTATGCACAGTAAGCTGAACAGATGTCAGGTCTTGCTGACTGGGAGTGAAAGAGGAGAAATGAAAGACGAAAGATTTGGAGCCAGTGGCTTCGGACCCCTCGGGTCGCTCTCATTTGTCTCTCAACATCTTGGGGTGATCATCTTGAGCAGACAAATAAACACTTCCTCGTGTATGGATACACATCTGGGGAATGGCGAGGAATCTCTCTGGCACTTGCGCTACCGGATCCGGTAATTGCTTCTCGTACGTGTGCCCCTCGTCTGCACTCGATCAATACGCACCAGCAGTAGGAACGTGTGTCCTTGACCAGTTCGCAGCCTCCGAACGGTCGTCCGGCCACTGCGCGACCTATGGCAATTCGCTCTCGGTACGCACGACACTTGACACACCTTTGACACACACATTCCTATTTCTGCCTTCTGGTCGATCGTTGCTCGATTGGTGGCTATGACCTTTGTCTCCTGCAAATTGATACACTTGATACACGACGGGCATCGCTTTGGAAATACTTTGCCAACTATTCACCTTTGTTCTTTCTTTCAATATTTATGGGTCATCGCCCGTCAACAGGAATAACTTTCCCGACAAATAGCAAATTTCTCCTCTCTCATTTTTTCAAAACTTTATCAGAGTTGCCACACACGCAAAAAATATTTTATCTCGAACAACTAGAAAATTTATTGTATCAGCAAAATTTTTGGTTATATTGGATAAGACTTTTGCTATTTTAGAGAAACTTATCACTGTTCCAGGTGAAATATTATTTTTTTCCGTGCAGGTCAGGGAAATCATAGAATTCAGTGATAAAGTCAGGGAAAGTGGAATTGGTCAGGGAAAAAATCAGGGATTTTTATAAAAAGTACTAAAAAAAATCAAATATGTTTAGAATTTATATAAAAATTCTGAATTTTTGTCTCATCAACTATGAAATTACCACGAATTCTAAAAAAAACCTTCAATTATTTTCTTTTTTTGACAATAATTTATTTAAAATAACCTAATTCTATTGGAGACCTTATCTATAAAGTTATTACTTATAAATAATTAAACGAAGTATTTTTTTGAAAAATTTTAATTTCAATTCTGTTGAAAGTAGTTACAATTTTAAAAATGTTAACGCAATTCTTTGAAAGAATTCAACTATCTTCATAAATATTAAAATTCTTTCCAGAAATTCATTTATTTTCTAATTATTTTTTTTAAATTCTCGTCAACATTTCAATTATCTTTATAAACAGCAAAATTCTTCGCTGAAAATCAATTACATTCAAGAGTATTTATAAAATTCATTGTAAAATTCAATTATTTTTGATAAATAACAATATTCATCACAAGAATTCAATTATTTTCAAAATTAATAAAAATTCTTCGCAAAAATTCAATTATTCTCAAAAAATCTAAAAAAAATTGTCGATATTTCAATTATTTTTATAAATGAATAGCAAAATTCTTCGACAAAATTCAATTATTTTCAGGAATTTTAGTAAAATTCATTTCAAAATTCAATTATTTTCATAAATAATAATATTCATCACAAGAATTCAATTATTTTCAAAATTAATAAAATTCTTCGCAAAAATTCAATTATTCTCAAAAAATCAAAAAAAAATTGTCGATATTTCAATTGTTTTTATAAATGAATAGCAAAATTCTTCGACAAAATTCAATTATTTTAAGGAATTTTAGTAAAATTCATTGCAAAATTCAATTATTTTTATAAATAATAATATTCATCACAAGAATTCAATTATTTTCAAAATTAATAAAATTCTTCGCAGAAAATCAATTATTTTCAATAATACAATCTAAAAAAATTGCAAGTATTTCAATTAACTTTAATTAATGAATCGCAAAATTCTTTGACAAAATACAATTATTTTCAGGAATTTTAATAAAATTCTTTTTCAAAATTCAATTATTTTAATAAATATCAATATTCATTACAAGAATTCAATTCATTTCAAAATTAATAAAATTCTTCGCAGAAATTCAATTATTTAAAAAAAAAAAATTTTCGTCAACATTTCAATTATCTTTATAAATGAATAGCAAAATTCTTGGACAAAATTCAATTATTTTTAGGAATTTTAATAAAATTCATTGCAAAATTCAGTTATTTTTATAAATAATAATATTCATCACAAGAATTCAATTATTTTCAAAAGTAATAAAAGTCAATTATTTTCAAAAATTTTAATAAAATTCATAGCAAAATTTCATTTATTTTCAAAAATTTTCCTCATTTTAATAATTTTCAATATTTAGTATTTTAATAAAATTTATGAAAAGAATTTAATTATTAAGCAAAAATTTTGATAAAATTCTACACGAATATTCAATAATTTTTCAAAAAAACAAAAATTTCACAGGAATTCAATACCTAATTAAAAATAGAATTAGATTAAATTTTTGCGAAAAGAGTCAATTGTTTGAAACTTTTTTTTATAAAATTCCTGGCAATAATTCAATTATTTTCATAAATAATAAAATTCTTTTTAGGAGTTCAATTATTTTCATAAATAATAAAACTCATTGCAGAATTTCAATTATTTTTAATACAATTTTAATGTAATTCTTTGGAAAATGTAATTATTATAAAAATTTTTTTTCAATTCATCGAAAAAATTCAATTATTTAAAAATTTGTTGATAAAATTATCTATAAGAATAATTCAATTTTAAGAAATATTCAATTATTCAATAAATTATCCATGCTTGTATTTAAATAATATAATTGAATTCTCGTGAAATTTTCTAATAAAAATTGAATTAGAAATTAATTTCAGTTAAAGTTTTAGATAATAATATTGAAATTTTTGAGAATTTACTAATAATTGAAATTTTTAGAAATAAATCCATCCAATCCAAATAAATCCATCTCAAAATTTCAATTATTTTTAATACAATTTTAATCTAATTCCTTGGAAAATGTAATTATTCTAAAATTTTTTTTAAAATTCATCAAAGAAATTCAATTATTTTAAAAATCTTTGCCTATATTTTCAATAGATTTTTAATTAAATTTCTTCAAAGAATTAAATTATTTTCAAACATTTTAATGAAATTCTTTATAACAATTCAATTTTTAAAAAAATAATTTTAATAAAATTCATCGTAGAAATTTTTATAATTTATCAAAATTCAATTATTTTCAATATCTACTATATTAATAAAATTCGTCTCAAGAATTCAATTATTTTTAAAAGTAATAAAATTCTTCGCAAAAATTCAATTATATGGTCAAAAGTTTAAAAAAATTATCGTCAAAATTTCAATTATCTTTATAAATCCTAATAAAATTTTTCTCTAAAATACAATTATTTTCTGAAATTTAAATAATATTCTTGGCAAAATTTCAATTATTTTCAAAAACTTTTCTCAATTCAATCAAATTTTTTACAGAGATTTGAATTAATATTTATAAATTTGTCGATAAAATTATCTATAAGAATTCAATTTTAAGAAACATTCAATTATTCAATAAATTATCAATGTATTTAAATAATTCAATTCTCGTAGAATTTTCAAATAAAAATTGAATTAGAAATTTATTTTAGTTAAAATTTTAGATAATAATTGAAATTTTGGAGAATTAACTAATAATTGAAATTTTTAGAAATAATTGAATTTCGTAAAGGTTTGAAATTAAAATCTTTGAAAATCTGAATTTTTTCTACTTTTAATTAAATTCTATGCAACTAATTTTCTTTAAAAAGCTTAATCGAAATTTTTAAAAATTATTTCAAGTTTTTATTTTCTAATGTTGTAATTGAAGAATTTCCGAGTAATTGAAATTTCACGTAAAATTGAATTGTAAACAAATGGATTTGAAAATTCTCAAGAAGAACTTTTTTCCAAAATTATTAAAAATAATTTGATTTAAAGAAGAATCTTATTTAAAAATTGCAGAAAATAATAATTGATTCGAAATGATGAAAATAATTTTAAAGAAGTTACAATAATTAATAATAATATTCTTATAAAATAAAATAATTATTTTAACACTCGGGCATCTTTAATTTTATTTTAAAACATGAAGAAATCGAAACATTTCTTTATGTTTTACAATAATATTTTTATCAGTTATTAAATTTCAAAAGGTTTAAAATTTTATTTTAAAAATGTTTTTTTGATAAATTTTTTGAAAATTTTATTTGATAATTTTTCTGAAACTTTTATTTTTTAGATTTTAGAAATAAATTCCTTTTAAAAATCTTAATTCCTGTGAATAAATAATAATGATTAAATATTTATTTGAAAAAAGTTATTGGTGTTTTTGAATAAATTCGCAATGAAAAAAATTCGTAAATAAATGTAATAGAAAATTTTTTTGAGTATCTAATAATTTTTAGAGTAAATCAAAATATTCTTTATAAAGTCAGGAAAAAAAAAAATTTTGTCTGAAAATCAGGGAAAAAAAAATGAAATTTTTGTAGCAACCCTGTTTTTGCGTTTTCTCTCTTTTTCGGTAAATTTTATTTTTATCTAATCCTGTCGAGTAACTCCTTGTGTGTTTTTTTTTATCTATTTGAGTGAATGCGGTTATTTTTTTACTCTTTTTTTTAGCGGGAAACTGAAATTGGATGGAAATGAAAAAAGTTATTCAGAACGTTCGTTTCTCTTGTTTGTTCGTTTTTTTTTTTGTATGAAACTCTTTTTTTATGTATATCTTTGTTTTTATTGGGAATTTTTATTTTCGAGTGAAATGGTTCGTTAACAAGCGGTGTGAAGCGCGGATGAAAATACGTTTCTAATTTGTTATGAATAATTCTTGGCGGATTAAGAATAAATATGATTTTTAATTGTGAATTATTTTAAATTATTATACATTTAAATAGGGTTAGTGGTCAGGGACACAGTGAATGAAGTGTATTAACATTTTTTGTTGTCTTTTTAATTTATTTAAATTTTCCTTTTTCGAATGTGATTAAAACTTTTTGTTTTTTTTTTGCATTTAAATAGTGTTTCTTGTTTAAAACAGTGTTTTAACTTTTCAGTTTTTTTAAAAAGTTTTTTCGTGTTAGAAGAATTGTTACGCAGAGAAATAGTTTACTGCCACTGCTAAATATGTTTTCTCATGTGGAATATATTTATACACTGCACACTGAACTGTCACTTAAAGTAATTAGCAAATTGTAAGCTGAAGTGGAGCGTTGACGACGGAATGGGGACAATGAGATTGAGAGGGGAAAACTCAAATTCAATAATGACAATTGGTGAAAATGAAAATTTCGACTGTATGTTAAATGATTCTAAACTTGAATTATTTAAATCTTCTACATCCTCTGATTTTGTACATTTAAAATCAAGTTTCAACCTTTAGGGAGCAAATTGAATGCTTTACGTCGATCATGTTATAAATATTTTTATAATTAGGATTTATGGAAAGCAATTATAAATTTCAAATTAAAAACATTTTCTAATGTATAAATTATTTTCTAATTTAATGATTTGAATGTCAAAGCTTAAAGATTGAGAAGAATGGAGAAATGAATTTTCCACCTCTGAGTTTCAGCTAACTAAGAAATTCGAACACGAACCTAATAAGCAGAGGGAAATACGTTCAAGAACTTCCTTAACACGACTCAATTAGTCGTCGAATTAATTCAAATACTCAACAAATTCACCCCTTTGCAAATTGATCCGTTAGCACTCGAAATTCCTGATTGGATGTTGTTATTACTCTTCAGATCTAATTTGCGGTTTCTATCGTTGGCTGGAAATAATTATCAAATAATTCGCATCAAATGTTAGAGTAAAAGCGCAAGTACTCAGGCAGATAATATTAACAGAATTAAATTATATTTACAACCATTGAAGATATTTTTTTTATGTAAAAAGAAATTCTTTCCCGTTCATTGTAGGTATTAATAAAAATCATAATGAAGAATTATCATTTAAAGTTTTAAAGAGATTTGAAAATAATTCTGAAAGTTATTAATTGGAAAAAGTAAAAAGAGCACTCATTACAGAATTATCCATATTAAAACTTGCTGATAAAATATTAAACTTTTATAAATTTCATTCGATAAAGCTTGAAAGACATTTTAAGCTATTTGTGCAGTTGCGCAGACAAGTTATTTGTAAAATAAACGAATTAGACAAATCTTTCATAAAATTAATTAAATTAAAAAAGTTTCCAGAAAATCAGGAAACAAAATTAGTAATTCAATTCTAGTCATTGAATATTTGGTAAATTCTACTACATTGTTTTTTTTTGACTTCTTAACAGAATGAATAATTGACAATAAAAGTAATTGAAAAAAATTTAACATTTTTTTGTAAGTATTTTCTTAAGTAAAAAAAATATTTTTATAGTAATACCATAAATTATTCATAAACAATTAAAATTTATCTCCGTCTACTTGAAAGTTTTAACGATTCATTTTCATTTAAATAACATTATGTAATGAAAAAACGCGAGGGTAAAAAAGTTTCATACGCAAAAATGAAAATAAGCGAAAAAAATTAACTGAATAACTTTTTCTCATTTCGTTTAATTACAATTTCACGTTAGAAAACAATTGTAGAAAATACACTATTTTTTTTTTAATTTTTTGTAGTATGCTAATAAGTAAAAAAATTTTAAATTATTCTCTAGGATAATGTAAAACTTTTTTTTACATATTTCTTCTAAGAAATTTAATTAAAATTATAATGAAATTTATTATAATAAAGGATTTTTATAACAATTTTTGAAAATAATTGAAAACTTTTTGAAGAATTTTATTAAATTTTTTTAAAAATAATTGACTTCTTGAGAAGAATTTTAAAAAAAATTTTGACAATAATTTAATTCTTGAGAAAAATTTTCCTATCTTTTTATAAAAATAATTTAATTCTTGACGAGAATTTTAAAATAATTTTGAGAATAATTGAATTTCTGCAGAGTATTTTATTCCTTTTCAAAAGAATTAAATTCTTGTGATGAATATTAATATTTATCAAAATAATTGAATTTTGGAAAAGAATTTTATTAAAATTCCTTAGAATAATTGTAAAACAAATTTGATTGAATTGATAAAAATTTTTGAAAATAATTGAATTTCTGCAGAGTATTTTATTCCTTTTCAAAAGAATTAAATTCTTGTAATGAATATTGATATTTATCAAAATAATTGAATTTTCGAAAAGAATTTTATTAAAATTCCTTAGAATAATTGATTTTATGGGAAGAATTTATACGATTTTGTTGTTTATAAAGTTAATTGAATTATTTTACAAAATTACTTAAAATTTTTTGAAAATAATTGATTTTCTGCGACGAATTAAATGTTATTTATGAAAATATTTGAATTATTGCAACGACTTTTATTGTTTTATTAAATAATTAAATGTTTCTTAAAATTGAAGTCCTTCCAAAATTTTTAATAAAACTTTTAAATAATAATTGAATTTTGCTAAGAATTTATTTTAAATTGTACTAAAAGTATTTGAAATTCTGCGATGAAAATAATTAAATACTTGTAAATGAAATTTTATTATTTATGAAAATAATTGAATCTTTTCGTAGAATTATTGTATCAACAAGTTTTTTCTATAATTAAATCTGTTGATAAATTTTATGAAAATAGTAAATATTTAAAAACATTGAATTGCGAAAAACTTTTAAAAATAATTGAAATGTTGCAGAGAATTTTTTTAAATTTTGTGAAAATAATTGAATTCATGGCGTAAAATTTTGCTATTTATAAAAATAATTGAATTCTTGACGAGAGATATTCTTTAGAATTTATAAAACCAACTAAATCCGTGCAAAGTATTTTATTAAATTTTGTTTAAATAATTGAAATGTTGCCAAGAATTGAATTAAAATTTTTGACAATAATTGAATTCTTGAGAAGAATTTTGATATTTATCAAGATAATTGAATTATTGCAACGAATTTTATTGTTTTATTGAATAATTGAATGTTTCTTAAAATTGAATTCTTTCCTCAAGTTTTAATAAATTTTTTAATAATTATTGCATTTTTCAATCAATTTATTTAAAATTTTTGACAATAATTGAATTCTTGAGAAGAATTTTAATATTTATCAAAATAATTGAATTTTGGAAAAAAATTTCATGAAAAATCCTTAAAATAATTGATTTTAGGGAGAATTTTGTTGGTTATCAAGATAATTGAATTCTTTTGTTTCAAAAAATTGACTTTTTTTTGGAAAAATTTATGCAAATTCTATTTTTGATAATTGAATTCTTTTGGGAAATTTTATTAAAAGACCTAGTAGAATATTGAAAATCATTGAATTAAACAAATTTTTTGAAAAAAAATGAAATTTTGCCGTATTGTATTAAATTTTTTTAAAATAATTGAATTTTATATTACTTTTGAAAATAATTGAATTCTTGTGGTGAATAATATTATTTATGAAAATAATTGAATTCTTGTGGTGAATAATATTATTTATGAAAATAATTGAATTTTGAAATTAATTTTACTAAAATTCCTGGAAATAATGGAATTTTGTCGAAGAATTTTGCTATTCATTTATAAAGATAATTGAAATGTTGACGAAAATTTTTTTTAGATTTTTTGAAAATAATTGAATAACTGCGAAGAATTCTATTAATTTTTAAAATAATTGAATTCTTGTTATAAATATTGTTATTTATGAAAATAATTGAATTTTTTTTAAATTTTTGATTATAATTGAATTTTGGCGAAGAATTTTTCTATTTATGTAAATAATTGAAATGTTGACGAGAATTTTAAAAAAAAATTGTTGAAAATAATTGATTTCCCGCGACGAAACTCGCACGAAAATAGGGGAAATTTTGAAAATAGGATACGTTTAGGGGCCAAAATTAAAAAAAGGGGACTTTTAGGGAAATAGGGGACAGACTGTGAAGCCTGTTAGGTATAATAAATGTTAAATAAAATAAGATACGTTGAATATAAAGAAGCTGCAGGAAATTGAATAACCCATCTTCTTTTATCAAGCAAATGCAAAAATTAGGTCTCATCGATTTCAGAATGTACTTCCTTTTATTGTTGCTAAAGAGAAAATACCTTCGCTGTACAATTTTTATGACTCTCTCGTGAACCTCGTAGCTCTTTCGCGTGCTTTATTCGATTCACTCCAACTTTTCAACGTAATTAGTTTAGGGAATTCATTGTAGTTGCTGAAGCTCTTGAAAGCTCAGGGATTATGCGTTTCGCCTTTACAATATTTCTCTTGCCTTCATTACATGCTTTTTTATTAAGTGCTCCAAAAAAAATGTTTGCACAAAATATAATTTTATCGAAAATTCCTTCAGGACAATTTAATTAGGAGATATTTTGTCTGTTTTGTTCTGGCAGTCTGTTCAATAAGATAATTTTGTTGTTCAGTGCTATTAATTCTATATTCTTGTATTTTTATGGAATTTTTTTATTTTATTCACAGAACGTTGACAAATTATGTGACAAAAAGACAACATTTTGACTTTTTCCGTGATCCTAAAGAAAAATTCAATAAGTGATAAAAATATTTATTGTAAAACGAAGAAATGGATCGCTCCGAGTGATCGAACAACCGAACTGTCATTTAACAGAAGAATAATGGGATTGAAATTTAACAGAATAGTCACGTAACTTACTTGGCACTCAAAAGAATTATCATATCAACAACCTGACATGTAACAGAATTAACTTTTTCCTGACCTCACATGTTACAGAATTGTCATACAACAGAACTGACATGTAATAAAATTATCTTCTGACCCAATTAATACTGAACAAAATTTCCAATACACTCGGAGAGAAAAGAAAGAAACTTGTTTGATTTTCTGTTTCCAGCTGTAGCGCTGCATCCGTGAAACAGATTTTTTAGGGGTACACTCAAAAAAATTCCTGGTAGATTTGACTATACTTTTTAACTACTTTGCTTAGTTCAATTTAAGTCTCCAATTAAATTATAAAATAAAGTATTAACCATCAAAAAGATTAGTTTAAAAAAACGAATGTTAGTTAGTGTAATCAGATTTTATATAGTTGCAACACATAATTTATATTTTACCGAATTGACATTAAAATACATATTTGAAAAGAGTGGAGAATTATAATTTAAAAATATCCAAATTAGACCAAGTAATTAACATTGTACTTTGAAAGTCGAATTAATCCACAGGTCTGAGTTTCAAATTTAAATGTTGAGTATAATAGAACGTGATTGTTATGGATTCCATTACATTTCCAATTTTAAATTCAAATTCCTTCTGCTTTTGAAAGCTTGCAAATTTCTCAAACGAACTTATTTTAATTTCTTATCTTAATTAAAAGTTTGTAAAAGTGTTCTAGGATAAGACTGCTTTTTTACTTTTCTTAAAGATTAATTAATAATTTATTCGAATATTGATTAATGCATGCAATGCAAATGATTTTATTTAAAAATTATTTCTCTTCGTTTTCTTATAAAGAAGAAGATAGAGTTTTTGGTTTTTTGATTGCATTAGAAATATGGTCAAATAATTAGAAAAACCAAAAGAAAATACTAGCCTTCCAGGGCCAGAGCCGTAAATTGAATTTTCATACAAATTTAATATAATAATGCTTGCATCCATAATCTAAAACCAATCTAAAGTCAATCTCATTAGGTTGTAATAGAATAGGGTCAAACCTACAATATTTCGGTTAAACTGGTCGCCGACTAATTTTTAAAAATTGTAATATTTTGAAGGAACGAATTTGATAAAGAATATTTTCTTAAAAAATTTTATATTTATTGTAAAATATGAATTTTAAGAGGTGCTATAAACAAAGAAATTTTTAAACTAGTCAAAAGAATTTCTTCAGATTTTGGTTATAATTTTTTCTAAAATCTGATAAATGAAATTCAATTTCACAATTTTAAAAAAATAAATTAATATATTGTTTGTGTTTGAATCTGTTCGCAGTTTGAAGTTATTTTTTGTTTGCTTCTCAACTTTTTTCAATCTTTTGTAATTAAAATTAATGCACTGAAATTTACTGAATTCTTGCAAAATTTTTATCAAAAAATTTGAAAACAATTGAGGGCTCGGATTGAAGAACCGACGCTTGTAAACGCACAGAACATTGCGAAGCGTCGGTTCTTCGACCGAGCCCTCAATTAAAGTCATTTGAAGAATTTTATCAAAAATTTTTTTTTATAATTCAATTCTTTCGAGAAAATTTAATAAAAATTGTATTGGAAATAATTGAATGCTCGCAAAAAATATTATTATTTATAAAAAGAATCAAAATCTTCCAAAGAATGTTATTAAAATTTTTGAAAATAATTTAATTCTTATCGAGAATTTTATTAACATTTTTTTTTTCAAATAATTGAATTCTTGCAAAAAGTTATTAAAATTAATTACATTTTTCGAGAAATTCAATTATTTTCAAAAGTATAGTAAAATTCTTCACAGAAATTCAATTATTTTCTATAAAATTAATAGATTTCTTCACGCAGAAATTCAATTATTTTCAAAAATTAATGGATTTCTTCACAGGAATTCAATTCTTTTTAAAAATTAATAAAATTCTTCGCAGAATTCAATTATTTTCACAAGTTTTAAATAAAATTCTATACTCAAAAATTTAATTACTTTTCAAAATTAGTAAAAATTTTCACAGAAATTCAATTATTTTCAAAAATTAGTCAAATTCTTAACAGAAATTCAATTATTTTTAAAACTAGTAAAATTCAATTATTTTCAAATCTTAATAGATTATTTTACAAAAATTAGTAAAATTTTTTGCAGAAATTCAAATATTTCTAAAAATTAATAAAATTCTTACCGGAATTCAATTATTTTCAACAATTTAAAAAAAATTTTCGTCAACTTTTCAATTATCTTTATAATTAGCAAAATTCTTCTCCGAAATTCAATTATTTTCAAAAATTTTAATAAAATTCGTGGCAAAATTTTAATTATTTTCAATTACTTTCATAAATACTGATAAATAATAACATTTTTTACAGGGATTCAATTATTTTCATAAATAATAAAACTCAATGCTGAATTTTAATTATTTTTAATATAATTTTAATTGGAATTCCTCGAAAAAAAGATTATTAAACATTTTATTAAAACTTGAAGAAAAAAAATTTAATTATTTTAATAACTTTTGCTACAATTTATTTATTAGAATTTAAGTTTCATTTTCAATACATTTCTAATTAAATTTCTTTAAAGAATAAAATTATTTACAAAAATTTGAATGCAATTCTTTGCGCAACAATTCAATTTTTTTCAAAATAATTTTAATAAAATTCTTCGCAGAAATACAATTATGTTTAAAAATTTACAAAATTTCAATTATCTTTATAAATAATAAAATTTTTCTCCAAAATTCAATTATTTTCAAAACTTTTAATATAAAATTTTTGTCAAAATTTCAATTATTTTTAATACCTACAATTTTCATTAAATTTCTCGAAAAATGCAATATTATTCTTGAAAATATTATTAAAATTTGTCAAGAGAATTCAATTATTTCTCAATAAGTTTAATGGAATTTTTTGAATTATTTGAATATTTGAACTTTTTATACATTTAATTACGAATTCTATAGAATTAATTTTTCTCAATAAGTTTAATAGAATTTTTTTTAATTATTTGAAGTTTTTAATTTCTAATATATTTAATTAAAGAATGTCAGAATAATCGAAATTTCGTAAAATTAAGTTGTAAACAAAAGAATTTGAAAATTCACGAAGAACTTTTTCAAAAATTATTTTTTTTAAAATTGACTTAAAGAAGAATTTTAGTTGAAAATTCTAGATGTAGAAATTTTCAAATTTTTTAATATCTTAATTTCTATAAAAAAATAATAATTAAATATTTATTTAAAAATGAAGTTATTGATGTTTTCGAATAATTTTCGTTTTAAAAAACCTGGAAAAATTTTGTTTCTTAACCTGGAAAAGCTGGAAAAGTCAAGGAATTTAAAAAGAGCAAAAGCGTGGCAAATCCTGCTAATGCACTAAAAATGACTAGATTCTTGCAAAGTTTTTATCAAAAAGAAAATAATTAAAGTGATTTGAAGAATTTTATCAAAAAATTTTTTTTTCAAATAATTGAATTCTTTCGAGAAAATTTCTCGTAAAAAATATTATTATTTATAAATGGAATCAAATTCTTCCAAAGAATTTTATAAAGAATTATTGAAAATAATTTAATTCTTAACAAGAATTTTTATAGAAATTTTAAAAGTAAAATTGAATTTTTTTGTGAAATTTGATTTAAAATTGGTTTTGAAAATAATTGAATTCCTGCGATGAATTTTTACTGTTTATAAAAATAATTGAATTCTTCCAAAGAATGTATTATTAAAATTTTTCGAAATAACTTAGTTCTTATCAAGAATTTTATTAAAAACTTTGTAAATTAATTTAATTCTTGCGAAAAAGAATAGTTAATAAATAAATTTATTAAATTTTGAATCTGAAATTATTCAAAAATTGATGTTTATATTTGAAAGTATAAAATTTTTTTTTAATTTACAAAATAATAAAGGGAATTTTGGCAATTGGCTACACGTCTCAAGAATAAGGTTCCGTCGAACCCTATTAGGTAACTTGGGTTACCTAATTAAAATTGCCTAATTTTTTAAATTTAAAATTAAATTAATTAATTTAAATTATTTTAATTTTATTTATTTTATTTTTTGTATAATTTTTATTTTTTTTTTCCTTTTCGGTTGGATTTCTGAATTCTGAACAAGATTAGACTATATGCATAAACATAGTTATCAGTTAGATATAATATGTACTTAAGTTTCTAGTATGTGTGACAAAAAAAAAGTAGAAAAAAAGAGACGTCCTCTTCCGGTATGCGTCAGATGTTGAGCGGGTACTTGAATTATTTAATAATATTTATAACCGCGACGCACTTGTGTCTCTTCTCCTCTTTTTCACTTGGAAGACGTCTGAGGGCGCCGACGACGTTTTCGCACTTCACATCATCTACAGTTGAGACTTTATCGCGGTCGAGCTCGAATCTTTTTTTGTGAAACTCAGCCAAACAGCCAAACGTCTAACGAGTTTTCGGAAATGTGACAAATATCCAAAATAATAGTAATATATCTTCGCTTTTTCATTCTGTAAAGTCATCGCGGACAAATGGCGGTATTTCCCGATAAATAATATTCTTTTTTTTTCTTTTGACTTTATTCATTAATAACATTAATAATTTTTATTATTTTATCGTAAATTTAGGAGAAATTTATTGAAAAATTATTATTTAATTTAAATGTAAGAAAAAGAATGTTTTTTGTCGAACCAATAATTGAAATCGTGTTTTTGAAAGTATTTAGGAATATTTAATTGTTTTTGTGAGTTGTGGCAATAAGCATTGATTTTTGACACTCGAATGAGGAGTAAAGAGATTTTTTAGAGTGAAAGGGTGAAAGTGAATAAATTATTATTGTGCATTATTATGCCTCAGGCACGTTTAGGTACACGGTTTTCGTCCTCTCAGAGAAGAAATCGTTCCCTTCCTCGAGATTCAGGTATTGTGGTTCGATTTCAACGCGAAAAAAAATTTTTTAAAAAGAAAAAACGCCTTTAACTATTCATCGATGCTTTGCCACGTCTCATTCCTTATAAGACTGACAATGATGAACTGTGAGACGCGATATAATTTTCAATCCGATCGATTCAAAAATTGATGCTCTCCGTGCTCTCATTTTCATTATTTTCTATTCAAAGAATTTGTCAGTTGAATTCGAAAATAAAAAATTTATTTACTAAATCCATTAAAAACTGGACTATTTTTAAAAAAGACGGATTTTTTCGACTTATTTTTAAAAAAATTGACTTTTTTTTTAAATATCGCAACGAAATTCAACTTTTTTTTATCAATTCACTAATTTTTGTACTGTGAAAAATAACTACAGTCAAAATTTTTAAAAATTATTTTTGAATAATTTTTTAAAATTAATTAATGTTTTGAAATATGTAATTAACAAGTTTTCAAACAATTCAAGGTTTTGCAAAATTTTATTGAAAAATAACTGATTTTTTAAGAATTTTATTAAAAACTTTAGTTTTTCAAAATAAAATTTTTTTAAATAATTAAAATTTCAAAAAATTTTTAATTTTTCAAATAAAAAAAAATTATTTTTTAGAATTATTAAAACTTTGAATTTTCTTTTAAGAAATTCAGTATTATTTTCAGAAAAATTACATTTCTTTTCAAAAAAATATTAAAAATTATTTTTAAAAAACTAATTTTAAGAATTTTTTTTCACAGTTAAAAAATTTTTTTTTTTATATGTAACTAAAAAGTTCTTGAACAATTCATGATTCTGCAAAATTTTATATTAAAAAATAAATATTATTTTTTAATAATTTCTTTAAAATTGAAAATCATTTGAAAAGCAAATTTTTAAAATAATGAATTTTCAAAAAGTTTTAATTAAAAATTTAAATCTTCAAATGAAAATTAACGAAAATTAGCTTTCAGAGACATAAAAAATTTTATTTAGAATTATTAAAATTTGAAAAAAATACTTATAAGAAATTCAGTGTTATTTTCTAAAAATCACATTATCTTTCAAAAACCAAATTCAAAATTATTTTTAAAAATTTAATTTTAAGAATTTTTTTCACAATTTTTTAAAAATTAATTATTTTTTAAAAAAAGTATATTAATAAATTTTGAAAATATTTATTTTTTACCCGTAATTAAAATTTATGACAAAATCTTTATTTTCATAATTTTACTTAAATTAAATTCTTTCGAATGTAAGTTATATTTAAATATTTTCTAGAAATATTTTTAAAAATTCAATTTTATTTTCAAAATTCTAAAGTAAATTTTAAATTTTCTAAAAATCAATTATTTTCAATGCTTTTGGCTAAGTATTTTCAATCATTCACCTAAGTAAATGCAAAAGACGATGATGAATTATTGTAAAAAATTGAATTTTTATATTTAAAAAATTGAATTCTCGAAGAACTTTAAAAAAATTATTGAATAAAATTTACTTAGAGAAGAAATTGAGTTAAAAATTTTAGAACAATGTTAACTAAAAAGTATCAAATTGCAACGAATTGAAATGAAAAAAATTCAATCATTTTTAAAAGATTTCACAAAATTTTAATTGTATTTGTAAATTTTTTAATTGTATGTAAGTGAAAAATTATTATCTTTCAAGAATTATTTTAAAATATTCTTAGAAGATTTATTTTTAAGAATTTTATTTATATTTTCAATCGTAAATTCTGAAATTCAATATTATTTTCGGAAAATTACATTATCTTTGAAAAAATATTAAAAAATATTAACTTTTATTTTTATTTTGATTGTTAACTTCTTCCACCTTTAATTAAAAATTATTTTTAAAAAATCTGTTTTTAAGAATTTTTTTTACACGATTTAGAAATATTTTTTTTTTTTTTTTTTTTGAAAAAAGTAAAGTAAAATTTTTTAAATATGATCTTCTTACTTACAATTAAAATTTTGTCAAAATAATGTATTTTCATAATAGTAAATAAAATTCTCTCTAAAAGTAAATTATATTTAATTATAATCTAGAAATATTTTTAAAAATTCAATTCTTTTCAGAATTTTTCACTAAATTTTAAATTTTCTGAAAATCAATTATTTCCAATATTTTTGGTTAAATATTTTCAATAATTCACCTAAATAATTAAAAAAGCGATGAAGAGTTACCGTTGGGATTATTATAAAAAGTCGAATTTTTATATTTAAGAAATTGCAACGAATTGATACCAAAAAATGTGGTTCAAATAAAGAATTAATTGAAAATTTTTTACAGAAATTAAATTTTTTTCAATTTCAAACCTTTTTATATTTAATTATTTAAATTAGATTTTCTTGAATACTTTCTAGAAATTTGTGAAAATAATTAAATATTCGAAGGTTTTCTGATTATTTTTTATTATATTCACAGTTTTCTTAAAAGTATTCAAAAAATATCACAAAAATTTCGTTTTTAATTTCCCTGATTTTTCGCTGATTTCTAAATTCAATTATTAAAAATTTCAATAATTTTGTTAAATAAATATTTGAATATTTTTCCATAGAAATTAAAATTTCATTTTCAAATCTTCTGATATTTACTTATTTTTACAGTTTTCTTAAAAGTATTCAAAAAAATATTAAAAGTATTAAATTAATATTTAATACTTTTAATATTTTTTGAATATTTTTAAAAGAAACTGTAAAAATAATGAAGTATCCAGAAGTTTTGAAATTAAAATTTTAATTTCTATCGAAAAATATTTAAATATTTAACAAAATTATTGAAATTTCGAATAATTGAATTTAGAAAGCAGTGAAAGATTAATCCTTTGAAAGAAAGGAAATAAAATACGAAATTTTGTTTGACAACTCTGAATTTAAAAGAAATGATTTTTTTGCGATTCAAACTCGAACTGAGAAGTCTGTTAAAGAATATAATATTTGAATTATCTGCCTGAAATTACTGCAGGTGAAATGAAATAGAATAGGTAAAAATTGAAAAAAATGAAGTACTGCCAGCTGCGATTTTTAATTTCCGATTCTCCATTCCGGAAATTAAAAAAATATACCTTTGTTCTAGAAAGAAGAATAAATGGAGAATAATAGCTCTCTGGTATAATTTGTAGAAAATTAAAATAACTCGACAAATTTGAAAAATGATTGAAAAAAATGACACTAATTTTAATTTTAATTTTTATTGTTTTTTAAAGAATAGAATTTTTTGCAAATTTATTAAGTTTTTTTTGCTCCTTTAATTAAAATTGAATTACATAGACTGCGCGGCAAGTTGGTTGTGCATAATATTTATTCGCACTTTTATTTTCGAATTTAACAGATGAATTGAATTTCCTGGTTCTCTGCCCTTTATTATTCAAAGCTCGGATGCCAAATGCGAAATAAGAAGTGTCTTTGAAATTGTTAGCGCGCTTTTAATAGTTCCGCTGCGTTAGCTCATTTATAGTTCGCGTGTAATGCATTTTCATTGTATACTTATATTGTAGAAAACAAAAAGTGATTGTTGTTATTACAGCAAATTTGTAAATGAGTAATAATTTTTTCATTATTCTCATTTTTAAAATTTAGCCCCTGGCTTGGCATCCGGAAATAGCGCAACAGAAAACAACAACAAACGGGAATAATAAAAGTCCACTAATAATAGCGTTATAATGAGAAATTGCTCTTTTATACCGCCCAACAAAAAATTTATTTTAATAATTCTCTAAATGCTATTTTTATCGATATTCATCTAATACGTGGGCATGAATATTATTTTAGAATTGTTTTTCCCCAATTCCACATAATATAATAAAAATTGTTATCGAATTTAACAGGAAGTTTAAATTTTCAATAAGTTTTGAGGCGAGGGAATTATTCTTGTTATTGTATTAATTCAAATTTCGTTTTTTACTTTTTTTTGAGACGTGAATTTTACTGCACATTACAAGAGTGGAAAAAAAATCAAGGTCATAAATATTAAATGTTATAATTTTAAATGAAAACTAAATAACTGAATTATTTATTATTTTACACAATCAAATTTCACTTGGCAAATATTTTTTTTATTAGAAATACAAAAAATAGGTTTGATTGTGCTGGTATTTTATTCCATTCTTTCAAAATTTGATTCACCTTTTATCCGAAATTGAACTTATTAATTATAAATTTAACTTAAATATAATCTTCATAGTCCTTCAAATCGTTGCCAAGTTCTGGTACCTTTGCGCATATTTTCACTGGGTTAACTTCATGTTCAGATTTCATGAATACTTTGCTTCCTTATAGTTATAAGTTTTTATGTTCTATAACAAAAATATTAATTTCTTACCAAAACATGTCCACGTGGACAGTTATAGGGAAGGGGGGGGGGAGTAAAAAAATAAAAAAAAATTGTTCCATATCAAAATTTTGAAAAATTAAAAAATTTGAATTTTGTCTGACTAAATTCAAATTCAAATTTAATTTTAATTATAATATTAATCTAAAACGTAAATTTTAATTTTTAATATAAAAAAAACAAAAAAAACAATTTAAAAAATTTTTGAAATCAAAAATCAAATTTGCAAAAAGGAGAGAACAAATAAAAATTGAAAATTCACTGTGAATGAAAATAATTTGACATTTTGTGTCAATGTAAATTGAAAATATTCAAGATAGAATAAGAATTTAAAATTAGATGTCGAATGTTTAGAGTGAAAAATAATATGAAACTGAATTTAAAAAAAAATTGAGAAATTCAAATTTTATTAAATGACCATATTAAAAATAATTATTTTTTGTAGATATTTGAGTTTAAATTATTTAGGTTAAATTTTTATTTTGTGTAAATATCATAAAATGTGAATTTTTTTTATCATAAATGTCAAATTTTCTATTGAAAAAATGATAGTATTTTTTAAATAGTTTTTGAAAGATAATAATTTTTCACTTATATACAAATTAAGAAATTTCCAAACAATTATTAAAGGGGAAATCCTTTAAAAATGATTTAATTTTTTTCCATTTCCAAACTTTCGATATTTAATTATTTTTACAGATTTCTTGAAAGTAATCAAATTGATAATAAAGTGGATCAAATATTGATGTCAATTTGGATCAATTCAATAATTTTCTGAAAGTTCTTTGAGAATTCAATTTCTTAAACATAAAAATTCAACTTTTTATAATTATTCATTACCGGTTTTTAAATTAATTTGGTGAATTATTGAAAATACTTAGCCAAAAGCATTGAAAATAATTTATTTTTAGAAAATTTAAAATTTACTTTATAATTTTGAAAATAATTGAATTTTTAAAAATATTTCTAGAAAATATTTAAATATAATTTACATTCGAAAGAATTTCATTTAAATAAAATTATAAAAATAAAGATTTTGTCATAAAATGTCTTAAAATGTCATCAATTTTAAAAAATTGGGAAAAAAATTCTAAAAATTAGTTTTTTAAAAATTATTTTTAATATTTTTTGAAAGTTAATGTAATTTTTCGAAAATAAAAATTATTTTCACAGATTTCTTGAAAGTATTGAAAATAATTGATTTTTAGAAAATTTAAAATTTACTTTAATTTGAGAACAATATTGAATTTTTAAAAATATTTCTAGAAAATAATTAAATGTAAATTACTTTAGAAATAATTTTATTTTTCATAAAAAAAAACTTTTAAAAAATTGTGAAAAGAAATTCTTAAAATTAATTTTTTAAATAGAATTTTTAATATTTTTTGAAAGGTAATGTAATTTTCTGAAAGTAATACTGAATTTCTTATAAAAAGATTTTCAGAGTTTTAATAATTCTAAACAATAAAATTTTTTTTAAATTTGAATATAATTATTTTTTGTAAATATTTGTCGTAAAAAATTGAATTTAAATACCCTTTTTTTAAACTACCTTTTTTTCAAATAAAATAAGCAATTTTAAAAATAATAGAATTTGAAAATTTTCTAATTTAAATAATTTTTGTTGAAAAGAACTAAAAAAATTTAATTTTAGAGAAATTGCAAATAATTGCAGAAATTCAATTATTTTTAAGAAAAGAATAAAATAATTCAACTAAGTACAAAATTTGAAAAAAAATTTTTCGTAAAAATCCCAATTATCTTTATAAATAACAAAATTCTTCTCCAAAGTTCAATTATTTTCATAAATGCAATGTCAAAAAAATTCTTGTCCTAATTTCAATTATTTTCAAAATTTTTGAAAGCAATTAAATTTTATGAAGAAGAATTTTATTAAAAGTGAATTGAAAATAGAATTGAAATCTTGCGAAGAATTTTACTATTTATAAAAATAATGGAAATGTTTCAAAGAATTTATTATTTTAAGAAATAATTAAATTTTTATGAAGAATTTTATGGAAATATTTGAAAATAATGAAATTTTTTCGAGAAATTCAATGAAAGTTTTTTCGAAAATAATGGAATTTCTTTAAAGAATTTTATTAAAATTATGTATGTTCAAAATAATTAAATAAGAATTTTTTTATTTTTTGAAAATAATTGAATTCTTTCAATTTTTTTGACAAATAGGTATATTTCAAAATTGCATTGAAAGTAATTTAATTAAATATAGAATTTTTTAAAAAATATTTTGAGAATAATTGAATTATTTTTAGAAAATTTTAAATTCTTCTTGAAATTGCATTTTATGGAAATTTTTGAAAAATAATTAAATTCTTTCATGTATCTAATTTTATTTAAATTTGATTAAAAATAATTTAATTCCTGCAAAGAATTTTTGTATTTATAAAAATAGTTAAAATGTTTCGAAGAATTTATTAAAATTTATGGAAATATTTTTTAAAATATTTTAATTCATCTGAGGAATTCATTTAAAATTGTTTTGAAAATCATTGAATTTTTGTAAAGATTTTACTATTTAAAAAAATAATTGAATTGTTTCGAAGAATTTATTAAAATTTTAGGTAAAAGTGAATGAATGAAAGAACATATTCAAATTATTATAGTTAATTTTGGATATTAATATTAATTATTTTTAATTATCAATTATAATATTAATTTGAATTTGCAAAATGTTTTGAAACCTTTAGTATAAAGTTAGCCATTGTGTATTTATTTTTTTATTATCGGAGAAAAATGATGAGATAATGGAGGAGAAAAATAGAAAATGAGGTAAACTTGACTCATAAACTTGTCTAATGTCGTTCGTGGTACTAAAAATTAGATAAGATTACAAACTGCAAGTGTCGCGTATTCAAACTTTTGATACAACAACTTATAAATCCAAGCCAGGAAGAACAAAGATTTATGTTACGTGGTTGAAAATGTAACTTAAATCCTTTTTCGCCGCGCCGACGACTGGTTTCAGTTGTCAAAGACAAAGTAGGATTTGATTTCCCGCAGGGATGAAACCTTTTCCGCTTCAGAATTTTCATTTTCTTCCTTCCTTTTAAAACAAGTATTTTTTTCAGTGAATGTCACATTTGAAATAACGTCAAGAGCTTTTCTTCGTTTCAAACGAAACAATTTCAATATTATTATTATTATTAATTTTCAAACAGAGATTCTATTGTTCTTCGAATATTTGAATAAACTTTTCCAACATTTAAGTTTGCTTAAATTCAAGATAAGATTTCAAAATTTTTAGTTTAAATTTAGATCTTCCCAATAAAGTCAATTTTCTTATCTTATGTTTTCGTAGAATAAAAAAACGTTCTCAAGGGGATATTTTTTTTAAAGGCGATATTATTGTCAATACACCCAATGTGTATTATTATTATATATTTTTTTTTATTTTTATTATAATTATTATTATTATTATTATTATTATTATTATTATTATTTTTTTTTTATTTTTTTTTTTTATTTATTTTATTTTTTATTTATTTTATTTTTTTTACTTTTTTGACATTTTTCGACTTTTTTGTGAAAAAAATGCGACTAATCGACTTTTTCGAAACTTTTTTTAGTAAAATGCGACTAAAATTTAAAATTTTTTTTTAAATTTAAAGCAAAAAGTTTTAGTAAAAAAAATATTCGGTTACATTTATTTACAAATTTCTTTCAAATTTTTCGAAAACATCAATAACTTCTTTTTTAAAAAAACATTTAATTATTATTCTTCCCTAGGAATTAAAATTCTTCAAAAGATTCAAATTCAAACCTTTTTGAAATTAAACATCTTATAAAAAATTTGTTATAAAACATGACCGAGTGATAAAATCATTATTTTATATAATAAAACTTCATAAAAAAAAAATTTATTTAATTATTTTTTATGAAAATAATTGAATTATAAGGAAGAAACTTTATAAAACATTAGTAAGTAATTGAATTTTGATATTTACAAAGATAATTGAAATTTTGAGGAGTATTTAAAAAAAAATGTTGAAAATAATTGAATTTTGCAAAGAATTCTATCAGAACTTTTAAAAATAATCAAATTTCCAGTATGAATTTTATTATTTATGAAAATAATTAAAAGTTTGACGTGAAATTTGAAAAAATTGAAAATAATTGAAAATAATTTTAGGATGAATTTTATTATTTATAAAGATAATTAAAATTTTGACAAGAATTTTATTAAATTTTTTGCAAATAATTGAATTTTAGAGAAGAATTTTATTGTTTATAAAAATAATTGAAATTTAGAACAGATTTTTTTTAAAATGTTTAAAAGTAATTGAATTTTGCAGAAAAATTTTGATATTTATAAAGATAATTGAAATTTTTATAGAAGAATTTAAAAAAAATTTTTTTGAAAATAATTGAATTTGTGTGAATTTTTTCGAAACAACTTTCATTGAATTTCTCGAAAAAATTTCATTGTTTTCAAATATTTCTATAAAATTCTTCATAACAATTTAATTATTTTTTTTAATTTTTAATAAATTCTTCGAAACATTTCAATTATTTTTATAAATTAATAGTAATACTCTTCGCATTAATTCAATTATTTTTATAAATAATAGTAAAATCCTTGCAGAAAGTCAATGATTTTCAAAACATTTTTAATTTAATTTTTAATTGAATTCCTCGGATGAATTCAAATATTTTTAAATATTTTCATAAATTTCAATTCTGTCCTAAAATTTTAATAAATTCTTCAAAACAATTCAACAATTTTTATAAATAGTAAAATTCTTCGCAAGATTTCAATTCTATTTTCAATTCATTTTTAATAAAATTCTTCTTCATAAAATTCAATTGCTTTCAAAATATTGAAAATAATTGAAATTAGGACAACAAATTTTTTTGACATTTATGAAAGTAATTGAATTTTGCAGAAGAATTTTGATATTTATAAAGATAATTGAAATTTTTAGAAGAATTTAAAAAAAAATTTTGAAAATAATTGAATTTCTGCGAATTTTGATATTTATAAAGATAATTGAAATTTTGAGAAGAATTAAAAAAAATTTTTGAAAATAATTTAATTTCTGCAAAGAATTTTCTTATTTTTGATAATAATTGAATTTTGCAAAGAATTTTATCAGAACTTTTGAAAATAATTGAATTTTGCAAAGAATTTTATCTGAACTTTTGAAAATAATTAAATTTTTTTGATGAATTTTATTATTCATAAAGTTTTGACGAAAAATTTAAAAAAATTTTGAATATAATAATTGAATTTCTGCGAAGAATTTTATTAAATTTTTTTTTTAAATAATTGAATTTCGGAGAAGAATATTATTATTTATAAAAATATAATTGACATTTTAAAGAGAATTGTTTAAAAAAATGTTATCGTTTTGCGGTTTCTTTTTTTTGGTACGAAAAAAATGGGAATGCAGAAAGTTTTCATTCTTTTCCAAGGCATTCCAAGGTCAGAAAATTTTCATATTTTAAATACGAAAATCCAAAGTAGTTTTTAAAAATGAGAGAGAGAGCTCTTATTTTTTTCCTCCCAAAGACACGTGTTTTGAATCTTAATTTCAAGACTGCTTTAAAATCTCTTTATTAAAGTATTTTTCGGAGCAATTCTTAATTTTTATTTTTCAACGTTTCGTTGCAAGATATTCAAGTTAAGAATATACAAATTTAGGAAAGAGATTTTTTTTCTACATAGAAAAATATTAATTTTTAGATATTTTTTGTTTTTCCAGAATTTCAGGTTTGAGGGATTAAAATAAAATTATTTATTCATTTTTCATTGGTGGAAGAAAAGATACTTTTTACATATTTGAAGTTTTGTAATTTTTATAATGTGACAGCCTTTTAATGTTGTGTTTTTTTTCGTTTTTCCAAATAAGAGGAAGCTCTTCGTGTAATTGGTTTAATAATGATAGAGGTTCTTTATTTAATTAGTACTTTTTCAAGAGGTTTTAGTAGGTCACGTAAAAATGAGCTCCATTTTAAAGATAACAAAGTAACATGAAGATGATTAATTAAAAGTTGAAATAATAAGTCAATTTTGTGACCTGTGGGGAATATTGGAAATTTAATTTATTACGATCAAGATTAAGTCATTTTGAAATTGTATTTTTAAAAGCCTTTTTATCAGCTATGCAGTTGGCCACTCGGTTATGAGTCGCATGTGTGAAAGTGATGAACATTCGCAATCTCGACCTTTAGTTTTGATCGCCTTCTATGGTAACGCCTTGGCCATCGTTATATTAATCTGCACTGACACTCCCTTCAAAATACAGTTATGAATTTTTTCATTTTTTTCTACAGGTATTTTTTCAAAAATACTCAACTAAAATTTTCTTCATTTTATACACTTTCAGGGTTGATACAGGTCAGGGAAAAGTCAGGGATTTTTACTAAAAGTACTAGAAAAAATTAAATATTCAGAATTTATAAGAAAATTCTGAATTCTTTTTTTTGTGTATTTTTGTTTGTCTCATCAACTATGAAAATTACCACGAATTCTAACAAAAAACCTTCCATTTTTTCTATTTTTGCCAATAATTTCTTTTTAAATAACTTCATTCTTGAAAAACTATAATAGAATTATTACAAATAAATTATTCAACAAATTACTTTACTTAAATATTTAAATAATAAAAATTTCACAGAAATTCAATAATTTACCAATTTTTTTATAAATTTATTTTCAGTAATTCAATTATTTTCGTAAATAATAAAACTCAACGAAGAATTTAAATTACTTTTAATACAATTGACTAAACCATTTTTTTAATTTTACTTTGATTTTCTTTTTGCCTGAGGACAATGAAGTTGTGTTTTCATAAAAAAGAAAACGTTTCATGATAAGAACAATTTTATTGCTCTAAATTGTCGGAATAAAAAATACAAAACGGCATTTGAGATTAAACATAATTGTTCGTTTTAAAACAAAATTCAAAGTTTTGAAAGTATAAAAAATAGCAAAACGGTTTTTTTTTCAGAAAACAAAGTTTGTAATTATAATTTTAGTAAAATTAGTTGTAAATTTTGTTATAAAAAATTTATTACATTTATTAACTAATACGTTGTTGTAATTTTATTAAAACTCAAACTGAAAATTTGATTTTAACTAAAGATAAATTTTTAAACTGTTTTCTATAATAGAATTGAAAAACTGATAATTCATAAATTTCATTAAGTTCCAGAACAAATCATATTTCCTAAAATTATTTAATTTAATTGAAACTTGACAAAGAAAAATATTTAAGACTCTAATGAAGCCGTAAATACAATAATAAAATTGAAAAATAATTTTTTGGTTCATTATTTAAAAAAAAAAATAAAGACCCGTGTCTCTTGTGAAACGTAATATGAAATGTAAACAAAAATTATTAAATTTAAAAGAAAAAAAGTTGAATAAATGATTTTGAGATAAAATTATACAAAAAATTATCAATTTTATTATTTATTATTGACTGGAAACATTCTAGATTGTTGCTAGGATGTTGCTGAACAACATCCTGTAAGATAGAAAATTTTATTGTGACTTTTAAGCACATTTCAATAAAAGTAACCACAGCCGCCAAATAGCAGAAGAACAAAATTGTCATAAAGATGTTTAAATTAAATTCTTATCAATTTTATTATTTTTTATTGACTGGAAATGATCTAGATTGTTGCTAGGATGTTGCTTAACAACATCCTAAAAGATAGAACATTTTATTGTGACTTTTAAGCACTTTTCAATAAAAGTAACCACAGCCGCCAAATAGCAGAAGATCAAAATTGTCATAAGAAGAAGTTTAAATTAAATTCTTATCAATTTTATTATTTTTTATTGACTGAAAATGATCTAGATTGTTGCTATGATGTTGCTTAACAACATCCTGAAAGATAGAAAATTTTGTTGTGACTTTTAAGCACTTTTAAATAAAAGTAACCACAGCCGCCAAATAGCAGAAGATTAAAATTGTCATAAAGATGTTTAAATTAAATTCTTATCAATTTTATTATTTTTTATTGACTGGAAATGATCTAGATTGTTGCTAGGATGTTGCTTAACAACATCCTGAAAGATAGAAAATTTTATTGTGACTTTTAAGCACTTTTCAATAAAAGTAACCACAGCCGCCAAATAGCAGAAGATCAAAATTGTCATAAGAAGAAGTTTAAATTAAATTTTTATCAATTTTATTATTTTTTATTGACTGGAAATGATCTAAATTGTTGCTAGGATGTTGCTTAACAACATCCTGAAAGATAGAAAATGTTATTGTGAGACTTTTAAGCACTTTTAAATACTTTTAAGTACTAACAAAAAATAAGATTGAAATAAATAATTTGGTAGCTTAATTAGCAAACCAATTTTGGTTGCTTGAACAAAACTTTTTTTGTAGTGTAAGATTAAACATCCTTAGTATTGAAAAAAATTATATTTTTCCCCTATTACTGTAATTTTCTAAATAAATTCGATTGCTTCTTGAAACATTTTCTCATTATCGTTTGATAGGCTATCAAATACTTGAGTCTTAACAGATATTTTGATAGGACAAACGAATTTGTCTGCAATATGCCTCGTGCTGCAAAACGAGAGTCAATTTCATTCTCATTAATTCTTAGGTATATCTAAAGGATGATCTTCAAAAGCCTTAATATGTTGAGAACGTTTGAATCACTTCCAACTCTGATGCTTTTTTCTATTTCCTAACCACTCAGATTTAGAATCATCGGGAGGTCAGTTTTATAAGCTCTTCTTTTTCTAATTCTTTCTCGGAATTTTTTACTTCAATTTTTTTTCGTTTCTCTTAAGTTAACAATGTTTTTTAAATTTTAATATTCCAAGTCTCTTTGAATAATCGAAAAAAAAGCAGATCCCAAACAAAGATTTTGTTCCCAACGGCTTTTTACTTTTGATATATGCAAATAAAATTTACAGATTTTGGATCCATTTTTGTCAAAACTTTTTTTTTGATTCAGGCACAATGGGTAAAGTTTTATTAATTAACAAAATATTGTAAACATGCTCATAAATTATTTAATACTCATTATTTCTTGAGTTGATTGCAAAAAAACAAAATTTGGATTAATAAGAACCAATTTTTAGCAATTGTTTTCATTTGAAAAGTTAGTTTTACGAAAATTTGTACCAATAAATACTGCCAGCAAGTTTAAAATAAATTGTAAGTATGTAGAACATATTTTCTAGATTCGCGTACTAAACGAGAATTTTTTAAAATTTTAAACCGAAAAACTGATTTCATTGTTTCATTTGCAAACTGACATAATATGACAATAGTGGTAAAATTCTATGGAAGGCCAAAGAAATATATTTATAAAAACCCTGATTATTATTTTTTGTTCTTCAGTATTTTTATCTTAAGCATTTTTTTTTTACAACTTTTTCGCCTTTACTATTTTTTATTGAAAATGCGTGGAGCAGTATTTTTAAAAAATTATTTATAGCATACTATCGAGATTGCTTTTAGATTTTTTTCAAAATCATAAATAATTTATCGCAGCAGCAAAAAGTTATCGAGTTTCTTATTGAGACCGTGTAGCTTGTAAAATTCGTTATTTAACTTGACGAGGTTAATTAAGGTGATTGGTAATTATAAAAAATAATTATGAAAATTAAAGCAAGTGAGAATTACAAATAAGGGTCCGAATTTCGAGGAAAATACGATTTCGGGAGCGGAAGAGAGTGATTCTCACCTCACACCTGACTCGCCTGTGCACGCGTACTATCTAAAAATAAGAGCCCCTATCGTGCCCTGACGTCAGAAGTATCTCATCTCCGAGTGGAGGTTAATATTGTATAAACATTGCTGGTGTTGGAGTCGAATCAAAGACTGCAAGTGACACTACACCAACATCCGAGTGGACTGCCCTCTTCTTTATTTTGCAATATCATTTCCTTTCAAATTCTTTTCATTTCGCAGTGAAGAAAAGAATTTCTTTCAAGAAACTAAATTTTCACTGAATCAACCAAATGAATGCATTTGCTATACAGTTGACAACATTTTTTCTTGGAACGAAAAATGTATTACAGACTTCGTACTCGATAATTACCTTTAAAAAAAGTGGCTATCGAAAAATTAAATTTGACGACTCAATTTTTTCACATAATTTCTCAATTAACATTCAAAAATAGAATCATTTTTTAAAAATAAATATTTAATTACCTAGTAAATTTTTCATAGAATTTCAATTTTTTGAAATACAATTTTAATAAAATTCTTCTCAAAAATTCAATTATTTTTTAAAATTTTTCAAAAATCAAGAGTCCAATTATTTCAGAAATAATTAAATAGTCGATTTACTGAAAATCATTGAATTCTTGTAAAGTATTTATAAAAAAATTTGAAAATAATTGAATTCATTTCAAGAATTTTATCAATATTTTTTTCAATAATTGAATTCTTTCGAGAAAATGTAATTAATATTAATTACCTATTTATCTTTCCACAGAAATAAAAATATTTTTAATGCTTTCAGTGTAAATCCTTTTTGAAATTTTGTTCTGAAAATCTATTCGCAGTTTGAAGTTAGTTGTTATTTGCTTTTTTGTTTCTTAACACTTTTAATAATTTTTCTTTTTAAATACCTATTTTTAATTTAAAAATTATTATTCTATCATCGAATTGTTCCAAAGAATTTTACAAAAATTTCGATGATAATAGAATTCCTTTGAAAAATTTTATTACTTAGGAAAATAATTGAATTCTCGTAAAGAATTTTATTAAAATTTTTTAAAATTCCAATTACATTTTTTTTTTGAAAAATTTCTTTAAATTTTTTTCTAAATAATGGAGTTTCTTTAATAATTTTAATTAAAAATTTTGAAAATAATTTAATTTTATCAACAATTTCTTTCAAGTTTTTTAAATAATCGTGTTTATTATTGAAATTTATTTGAAGAAATTAAATATTTAATTATATTGAATTTTATTAAAATTTTAGAAAATAATTAAATTCTTTTGAAAAATTTCATAAAAATTGTATTAAAAATAATAATTGAATTGTTTCGAAGGATTAATTAAAAGTTTAGAAAATAATTGAATTATATTGAAATTTTTTTATGAGAACAAATTGAGAAAAAAATTGAATACTTTCGTGAAATTGTTTTGAATAGAATTGAATAAAATTTTATAATTGAATTGAATAGAATTGAATTTTACTTTTCTTAAAAATAATTTAATTGAATTCTTTGAAGAAATTTAATTCTAAATGTATGTATTTGAATATTCTCAAAGAACTTTTTCAAACATTATTAAAAATGATTAACTTAAAGAAAAAATTTTAGTTAAAAATTCTAGAAAACAATAAATGAATTAGAATGAAATTCAATTTATTATTTTCAAATAATTTTAATAAAATTCTTAGCAAAATTGAAATTATTTTCAAAAATTTTTCTCAATTCAGTCATTTTAAATATCTACGATTTTAATAAAATTTTTCAAAAGAATTCAATTAGAAAAGAAAATGTAATAAAATTCTACGTTTTTTTGTTTCCTAACTTTTTTTAAAATAATTTTTTTTTTAAATATGTATTTTAAATTTTAAAATTAATTTACTGAAAATAAATTCTTGTAAAGTATTTAAAAAAAATTTCAAAATAATTGAATTCGTTTCAAGAATTTTATCAACATTTTTTTCAATAATTGAATTCTTTCGAGAAAATGTAATTAAAATTGTATTGAAAATAATTTAATTCTTGGCAAGATTTTTATTAAAATTCTTATAAATAAATGAATTGTTTTGAAGAATTTATTTCAACATTCTTGAAAATTGTTTGTGTGGAATATTTAAAATTTTAAAATTAATGTACTGAAAATTATTGGATTCTTGTAAAGTATTTATAAAAAAAATTGAATTTTTCATAAAATTCAATTATTTTCAATTTTTTCCATAAATACTTTACAAGAATTCAATGAAATTCTTTAGTAATTTTTTTGAATAATAAAAACCTTTGTAAAAAAATCAATTATTTTTATTTAAATAATAAAATTCTTATTATAGGATTTCACTTATTTTCAATTCCATTTTTAAATGATATCTTCGCAAAATTTCAATTATTTTTAAAAATCTTGTAAAAATTATACGAGAAAATTCAATTATTTAAAAAAAATATAATTGAATTTTTCACAGAAGTTCAATTGATTAAAAAACTTTAAAATCCAATTCAAGAATTCAATTATTTTTAGAAATATAATGAAATTTTCGCTGGAATTCAATTATTTTAAATACAATTTTAATTGAATTCCAGGAAAAATTCAATTATTTTTAAACATTTTTTTTAAATGTGACGCGATCTGAAGAAAGGGACCTTAGAAGCAAATCATTTTAAGGTTGGGTTAGAGTTACTTTTTTCTTGTTTGAAAGTTTCTTTTTACTTATTTCGAATTAAAATCAGTGTTTATTAAATATTTTAGTTTTAATGAAGACTTAAACTTTAATGATTTATATTGACAGTTGATCCTTTTTTTGTATTTTCATTTAAAAAATTGCAAACATAACCTATAATTTTTTGCTTCTAAGGTCCCTTTCTTCAGATCGCGTCACAAATTCTTCGAAAGAATTCAATAATATCAAAAAAATAGTAAATTTTTCATAGAAATTCAATTTTTTTAAATACAATTTTGATAAAATTCTTCTCAAAAATTGAATTATTTTTTTTAAATTTTGCAAAAATTAAATTTTTTGTTGAAATAATAAATTTTCACGCAAGGATTCTATATTTAAAAAAGTTTCAAGAACCCGTGTGGAAAAAGCCACGTTCGAGCCCCACAGCTCCGGGGCCCCCGTCGGGGGCCCTCGTGGAAGATCCATGAGGAGAAATCCACGAGGGCACCAGCAGGGGCCCCGTTCTTTGCCCTTACGGTTGCCCTGCTTAAAAATTTATCTAAGTTTAAAAAAAAAATTTTTTTGTTGAAAAACTTTAGTTCAGAATGCATTAAATTACGTTTCAAAGCACCTGAAATAAACATTAAGTGACATTTTTCCAGAAATCCTATCACAAAGTTATGGAAATTTACGAGGGCACCAGCAGGGCCCCTGCTCTTAGCCATTATGAATGCCCTGCTCAACAATTTTTCTAAGTCCAAACGAAAAATTTTTTTTACAACAAAAAATTATTGTTTACTATCATTTTAAACAATGAAAAACACGTTTTTAACAAATATTTAATGTTACTTTTTTTGAAAATATTGAACTTACTTAAGGGCAAATCCATGAGGGCCCACGCGAGGGCCCTCATGGATTGCCCACATCATTAACTAGAAAAAATTTCTAAGTCCAAAAAAAAAAATTTTTTTTTCATCAACAAATTAATGTTTATAATGATTTTAAACAATGAAAAACACGTTTTTCACAAATATTTAATGTTACTTTTTTTGAAAATATTGAATTTACCTAAGGGCAAATCCATGAGGGCCCACGCGAGGGCCCTCATGGATTGCCCACATCATTAACTAGAAAAAATTTCTAAGTCCAAAAAAAAAATTTTTTTTTACATAAAAAAATTAATGTTTATAATGATTTTAAACTATGAAAAACGCGTTTTTAACACAAATGTTTTGACATTTTTTTTTTTTTTTTGAAATTATAAAAATAGTAATTTATGAATATTTATGGTCTATTATTATATTATTGATATTGTTATTATTATTATTAAACTATTTAATTATTTGTCATGGTGTATTAGTGTTAATAAATAATTTATTGAATCATCAAAAGCAAGTCAGCAAGTCACCTACATTAAAGCAAAAATTTTCAAGTAGGTCCCGTAGCATAGTGGTAAGAGTGTTGTCTGGTAGTCAGTAGGTCGTAGGCTCAATTCCCGCGTGCGTCAGATTTTTTTTTTTTTTGGTCACGATTTAATTAAAAAAGTAAAAATTGTTAAATAAGAATGTTATTTATGAATAATTGGACTAATTTGTTATTAATAAATAATTAATTTATTAATTTAATTGAAAATAAGGTTGAGGGCATTTTATGAAATCCACGAGGGCACCGCGTGGAAAATCCATATGGAATCCATGAGGATTTTCCTCGAGGGCACCCATGAGGGAAAGCATGTCACGCCTTCGAGGGCTCCGCGTGGATTGCCCCTGCGGATTCCACATGGCAAGAGGGCAATCCACGAGGGCCCCGCCGGGGGCCCTCACCATTTTTCTGCACGGGAAGGATTAGGATTATTACTTATTAGAATTTTACTTATTTTCAATACAATTTTAATTGATTTTTTTAAAAATTTCAATTATTTTTAAATTTTCTAATAAAAATTGATTTTCATTTCATAAAAATGAATTTTAGTTTAAAACTTTAAATTATAGATAATAAATTAATAATTGAATATTAAAAGTATTATAGCGTTAATTTTTAGAAATAATTTAATTTTGAAGAAGGTTTCAAATTAAAATCTTTGAAAATTTAAATTTTTTATACTTTTGACTTACAATTCTGTGAAGAATTAATTTTTTTTCGAAAAGTTTCATTGAATATTTTTGAAATTATTTCAAGTTTTTATAATTTTTATAATTTTTTTAGATTGAATCAGAATATTTTTTAGGATCAAGAAAAAAGTGAAAATTTTGTCTGGAAATAATTAGTCTAATCAGTCAATATATATTTTTTGCCAAAAGTGTAATTTTACAAGAAATCATGTGAATTGAACAGATTTAAAAAAATCTTCAACTCGACGACTTGTCGAAAATAAAAAAGCCATGTGAAGGAAATTTAGTCTTTTTGGAAAATTGCCAGATTTGTTTGTGTTTGTTTATTTTTTTTGTGCAAAGAGAGACTAGACGATCTGTGTTTGAAATTTAGAAGTAAGCAATTGATGACTTGTCAGTCAAGAAGGTAAATGTTCTTGTTCTGTCTGTTCCAGAAATCATTGGGAGTGACGGAAGCGGACCAGCCAACACAAGCTCACCAGGAAACAAGAGACGGGGTTTCAGTTCGTAAGTTTGGCCTCCTTTTCAACGACGGGATTGTTTTATTTTTATATTTTTATTGGGAAATGGGGAATGCTGTTTTGTTCAAATAAACTAGACAGAGCGAATTCTATTGTATCTGGTTTTTTTTTCTTTTTTTTTCTTTTTTTTTTCAAGGAAAGCCTGATGTGAATGAGATTGTTAGTAAGCCTCATTGTCAGGATTATTGACGAAGTTATAAATACGCTTCAGAAAATAGAATTCTTATTAAGAAATAATAAGAATTTTTTTTATAGGTATATATGGCTTGCCTTTTATCTGATACTTTTAATTACTTCCAAAGCTTTTCACTTGCCATGCATTTTGTTTCAATGAAATACTATTTGCTGTACAGTCAAAGTTATTTAAGTGCAATTCAAAAATATCTTTTTTGGTTCATTCAAAGAAGTAAATTTAATTTAATTTTTAATTGCATGTTAATTTTAAATTGTACATAAAATTTTTAAAATAGGTTTTAAAATAGGTTTTTTAGTTTAAATCGAAACAGAATTTATTTTTGAATTAAAATATTTTTCAAACAAATAGTTTTTTTTAAATCAAGTATATTAAGATTTACTTTGAAAAAAATTGACAAAAATTATTTTTGGAGTAATTTTTAGCAAACAAATCAATAAAATTGGTCATGAAATATTTTAACTTTAAAATAAAAATTTTTTTGACAAAACTAAATCCGAAATTTCTGAAAAATGTATTTTTATGTTTAGAAAAAATTGTCGGCTTAAAAATTTTTTTTACCTATTATTGAAGTATTTTTTTTTAATCTTGAATTAAACATTAAAATTATTATTTTGGCCTTTTTCTGACTATTTTCAAAAAATACGACTTTTTCGACATTTTTCGACTTATTTTCAATAAATGCGACTTTTTAAATTTATAAATACTGCAACAAAAAAAAATTATTTATTCTTATATAAAATGAAACTTATAACGATTTTTATAGTGTGAAAAATAACTATAGTCAAAACTTTCAAAATTTATTTTTGAATAATTTCTTTTAAATAATTTAAATTTTTGAAATGTATAATAAAAAAATTTTTAAATAATTGAAATTTTGTAAATTTTTATAGAAAATAATCAATTTTTTTTAATATTCATTCATAATTTTGAAAATCAAATTTTTAAACATTTTATTTCCAACTTTTGAAAATAATTGACTTTTCTCATAAATTTTATTGAAAAATCTACAATTCAAAATTTAAAAATGAAAATTTATGAACAATTATTTTCAAACAACTGTATTAAAATCTTTTTAGAAAAGTAATTCGCTGAATGTTTTTACTATAATTTTTTAAAATTCAATTAGTTCAATGACAATTAGAAAAGTTAAAATTAATTAATAATTTTAAGTTCAATTATTTTTAATTGAAATTCTTCAGAAAATTGATTAGTTTTTAAAATCGAAGAGATTTTTTTGAGAAATCCAATTTTAAAAAAACTAATTCTTAGAATTTCTCCATTATTTAATTTTTTTTATATTGGTCTTCAAAAAAACTGAATTAGAATTTTTTTTTTTACTTTTATATTTATAATTTAAATTAATTAAATTTTACAGAAATCATGCATTTTCGTAATTGTAAATAAAATTTGTCATAATAAACTTGATTATGTTTTAATATTTTCCGAAAATACTTTTAAAAAATTCTATTATTTATAAAAATTTTGACTCTAATTTCGATTGTTTGGAAAATTTCCAGTCTTACAGAATTAAAAAACTATTTATTAACTTTCAAAAATTAATTTCAAATATTTAAAATATTTAAAATCTTATTTAAAAAACTTTTTATTAATATTTTTTTAAAAATCAACTTCTTTGAATATTTTTTTTTTACTTATTTTCAATATGCTTTATTAAAAAAAACAATGAAGAGTTGCAGATACATTTTTTACAAGACATCGAATTTTTTTATTTAAATTGCTTTTTTAATTAATTTTTTTAATTTATTTTTTACTTCCTTATTTTTATTTAAAAAAATTTTTTTTTATTTTATTTAATTGCTTCAGAGACGAATTTAAGATAAAAATTCTAAAAATTGTTAAATTTTAAAAGAATTGCAATTATAATTTTTAAATTTTTAATTTCTTTGAAATTATAAATAAACAAAATTAAAATTATTTTAAAAAATTTTTTTAAAAATATTTTTTTCGAGAAAGAAATATTTTTTATAGTAAAAGAAAATTTGCTGACCAACTTTATTTTATGACGTTTGAAGTCATTAAAAGCAATAATTGTAAAATAGGATATAATTATGAAAATAATTTTTTTAGTTTTTTAAAGTAGATCAGTTTAAAATGAAAATTTTTTTCCTTATTCTAGCAAGATTGTAAATTAAAATTTTTTAGTTTTTCTGCTTTTTTTTAAATACCTACGCACTTTATTAATTCATGCAGAATTAAAGTTTACTTTATAATTCCAACAGTAAAGGTGAATCGGATTATGAGGAAATTTAATTAAACAAGAGAGGAGAGAAAAATAACCACAAGAATGAGCTTTAATTAAAATAATTTAATTTCATAATTCAATTTAGCTGGGTAATTCAACTTTTCCAAAGATCTACATTATTTCACATCTTAAAAATAATATTTCTTTATTAACTCTTCGTCACTACAATTTTTTTTTTTGTATATAAACCGCATCAGTTAATTTAATTTTTATTAAAAATTATTTTACCTATATTTTTGTAGAAAAGAGAAAGAAAAATGAAAAAAAAAAACCCTCAAGCTAATGAGGTTTCCCATAATGTGGGACGGTTATTTCAAAGACGCAATTTCTGTCGCAACTTTTTTTTCAAACAGGAAAGAAATTATTAAATTTTCTTTTTCGGATCAAAAATATAATAATAATAATATTTGAATTTTCCCAGAATTTTTCACGAAACAATTGTCAATTCAGAGTTAGTCTCACATTTTTTCAGTTTTAAATTTATTTTTCAATAATAATATTTTTTTCAAGTATTTTATTACAATTTTTGAAAATCAACTTTTAAAAAATTTTAATTGCAAAATTTTTAAAATCATTATAAATTTATTCCTTTTTTTAAAAAATTTAAGTATTTTCAATATTTTTAATTATATATTTCCCAAAAATTCAACCTACATACAATAAATAATAGAATTAAAATTTTTAAGAATAATTTTTAACATTTTTAATTTTTAATTAATTTTAATTTCTTTTTAATTCTTTAAAGAATGGATTATTATTTTTTTTATATTTTTCAAAAATTCAATTTTTTTTAAAAGATTTTACTAAAATTTAATTGTTTAGAAATTTTTTTAATTCTACGTAATTGAAAAACTATTTAAGAAAATTATTGTCCACGATTTTTCATGATAGAGGGAGGGAGGGGGGGGAGGTCAAAAAGTAATAAAAAATTGTTCACGTGGTAAAGTTTTATTAACAATGGTTTGAAACAATAATTTCGGAAGATGTTTTAATTTCTATATCTAGAAAACCGTTAATCTTGATCATATACAGAAAATCATTCACTTCATTATGAAGGCTAAAAAAGAGAAAGGAATTTTATTTTAATTCAATCTTTAATATAAGTTCTGCGGTCGAAGAACTATTATTTTCTAACCCAATACTTTGAGAAAAAGTTATATTCAATTTTGACGTTAATTTTTTTTTGCAAATAGAATTAAAAAATCTAATTTATTCATCTTTATTGGGAAAATTGGGAAATTTTCATCAGCCCATGGATTTCACAATAAACTGGAGGTATTTTAGATGTGGCTATTAATATTTTCCTGCGAACATTTATTTGTATCACCTCTCGAAAATTAAGAAGTAAATTAACAAAAACGTAAAATTAAAAATTTTTTATTTTTCGTTAATTATTTTAAGTACAATTTTTGTGAACAAAACGACATTATGCACATAATGTGAAAAAAAGAATTTTTTTCAAGAAATGGATTGTAAAATTGTCAATTGACAATCGAAAATAGTTATTTTTATCAACTTTTATGTAAAGAGTGAAAATGGTTTTTAGATATTTTTTTTAAAATAATTTTTCTTCTCTTATTTTCCAATTAGTGAAAATTAAAAATCTCGGAAGCACTCGTTAATAGTTACACACTTGTTATTTTTAATCAATTGAAGTAAATATCGATTCAATTTTCCGCTGCTGACGTCAAATAAAAACGTGTAAATTTTTAAATACGCGGTTATTTTTATTCAAGTATTTCTATACTACTTATAAGTCAGGAAACTATTTATGTTTTAATAGTAAAAGAAAAAGGAGAAGTGTGACACGCGCGTTTGTTACCTATGGTTTTTACACTCTCCTATATTTATTTTTATAATATTTTTTTTTTATTTTTATACGTAAATATATATCAATTTAATATTTCTTTCAACTTTATTATATATTAATTAATAAAAATCATAAAATATAGGTAATTATATAATAATTAATAAAAATATTGTCTTTTATCACGCAGATTCAAAACGACAAAAAGATTAAAAATTTTTGAAAAATTCTTTTTCGACAATAAAAACTAAAAATATAAAATTCCTTAAAGTTAAATTAAATTCCTTAAATGTTCCTTAAATTAACAGAACTCCAAATTATTTAAAAGTTTAGTGCAATTATTCAGAATAATTTGGCTAGTTATTAATTTATTAATAATGAAAACAAAAAAAAAGATTAGCTAATAATTGACGATTATTTTTGTTTCTAGAAGAAAATGGCTTCCGCCTCCACTGCGTAAACTTAGTCAAGGAAAAGTTGAGAAGTCGTCGTCGACGGCGGACAGACCACCGCCTCCACCTCCACCTCCTCCGTTACTCAAGAAGACCAGTTCGGATAAAAGATTCAAGCTTCCAAGTGGAGACAAATCGGCGGCTAGAGCGACGTCCGAGGGCGAGGAGGAGGAGGAATTGGGCTACGAGGACAGCGAAACGCCGGCCTTCCTCGAGCAGAACGGCGGCGAGGACGCTGAGGACGATCTGGAATTGCCGCCTCCCATGAAACCCATCACAGAACCAATTCTCGTGGCAACTGGAAACGGTCCTCCAGGTTCAACTGCCCCCGACGAATTGCCCGGAAAACGAGGCACCTCACTAGTAAGTGGCCGGCAAAATTCTAGCCATTCTTGCCATTTTCACTGGTGTCATGGTATTCATTAGCAAAATTCATTCGAATTCCACTTGGATTTTGCAACGTTTCGGAAATGAAATAAATTTTTTGCTCCCTGTGATCGAAAGCAATTTTTTTTTGCAAGGACAGGGTACAACGATATTTTTAATTATATCAAGAAAATAATTTGAATATTACGTAAAATTTTTATTATTTTCTGACCGATTTTATTTTATGACTATAGTCATAAAATATAAATTTATTTAATTATAAATATAAAAGTTAAATTACTTTGAATGCAAATTTTAAATATATTCGACAAAAAAATTGAAAGAATTCAATTATTTTCAAAAAATAATAAAATTCTTGTGATGAATTCAATTATTTCCAAAAAATAATAAAATTCTTGCGATGAATTTAATTATTTTGAATTTAATTTTAATGAAATTGATTAAAGAAATTCCATTATTTTCGAAGCAACTTGAATTGAATTTCTCGAAAAAATTTCATTATTTTTATAAATAGTAAAATTCTTCGCAATTAATTCAATTAAGTTTTAAATAGTAAAATCTTTACAAAAATTCAATGATTAACAAAATAATTTTAATTGAATTCCTCGGATGAATTCAAATATTTTTAAATATTTCCATAAATTTAAAATATGTCCTAAAATTGTAATAAATTTCACGAAAGAATTTAACTATTTTTATAAATACAAAAATTCTTTGCAGGAATTAAATTATTTTGTAATCAAATTTAAATAAAATTACATAAAAGAATTTAATTATTTTTCAAAAATTTCCGTAAAATTCAATTTCAACAAGAATTTAAAATTCTCTAAAAATAATTCAATAACAAAATATTTAAAAAAAATTCTATATAAAAGTTAAATTACTTTGAATGCAAATTTTAAATATATTCATCAAAAAGAATTGAAAGAATTCAATTATTTTCAAAAAATAATAAAATTCTTGTGATTCAATTATTTTGAATATACATAATTTTAATCAAATTCTTTAAAGAAATTCCATTATTTTTGAGGCAACTTTAATTGAATTTTTCGAAAAAGTTTCATTATTTTCAAATATTTCCATAAAATTCTTCCTAAAAATTTAATTGTTTCTTAAAATAACAAATTCTTCAAAACATTTTCATTATTTTTATAAATAGTAAAATTCTTCGCAATAATTCAATTATTTTTAGAAATAGTAAAATCCTTGCAGAAATTCAATGATTTTCAAAACAATTTTAATTGAATTCCTCTGATGAATTCAAATATTTTTAAATATTTCTATAAATTTCAATTATGTCGTAAAATTTGAATAATTTCTTCGAAACAATTCAACTATTTTTAAAAATAGTAAAATTCTTCGCAAGAATTAAATTATTTTCAATTCACTTTTGATAAAATTCTTCTTCATAAAATTCAATTGCTTTCAAAGTTTCCAATTAAAGTTATTAAAGAAACTCTTAGTTTAAAAAATTCAAAGAAATTCTTCAAAAGAATTTAATTACGTTTTTTAAAATTTTAATAAAATTCTTTGCTAGAATTCAGTTATTTTCCTAAATAATAAAATTCTTTGAAGGAATTCTATTATCATGAAATTTTTTGATAAAATTCTTTGCAACAATTCGATGTAAATTATTGTAAAATATCACTTTTAAAAAGTGGAGTAAAGTGTAATTTTGAAAAAGTTTCTTCAAAAAAAATTCTAAAATGAACAAAAATAAATTTTGAATATTTTTTGATCGTAAAAATATGACGGAGAAAAATTGACGTCTGTCAACAACATAAATTTTGATGGGTTAAAATTTCGCTGATCATTTCCCTTGAATTTATTTCAATTGGTTTATAGATCTATAACTTTTTCGTAGACTATATTTTAAAAAAATTATGTGTTTTTGAAAAATAAAAAAAAGCACATCTCTTTTGAAAAATAGAAATATTTATTGTCAAAATTGAACGTTATTTCTGAAACAAATTTTTGAAATAATCAATATTTTTCTTTACCTCCAATGTTGTTTGAAAATTGTAATTTTGATGAAAATAGTGAAGAGAAATATAACAAATTTTTAAAAATGTTTTCAGAAATAATTTGTGAGTAGTTAAATTTTTGAAATACTGTGTTAAATTTTTGAAATTATTTTATACAAAAATATTTGAAAATAATGAAAATTTTTCGAGAAATTCAATTAAAGTTGTTTCGAAAATAATGAAATTTCTTTAAAGAATTTTATTAAAATTAAGTATATTCAAAATAATTGAATAAGAATTTTATTATTTTTGAAAATAATTGAATTCTGTCAATTTTTTTTACGAACATATTTAAAAACTGCATTGAAAGTAATTTAATTTTGATATAGAATTTTTTTTTAAATATTTTGAGAATGAATTATTTTTAGAGAATTTTAAATTCTTGTTGAAATTGCATTTTATGGAAATTTTTGAAAATAATTAAATTCTTCCATGTAATTTTATTTAAAAGATTAAAAATAATTTAATTCCTGCAAAGGAATTTATTTATAATATTTATAATTTATTCATAAAAATTTATAAAAATAGTTGAATTTTATTGTTTTGAAGAATTCATTAAAATTTTAGGAAATAATTGAAATTTATGGAAATATTTAAAAATATTTGTATTCATCCGAGGAATTCAATTAAAATTTTTTTTTTGAAAATCATTGAATTTCTGTAAAGATTTTACTATATTTAAAAAAATAATTGAATTGTTTAGAAGGATTTATTCAAATTTTTCGAAAATAATTGAATTCTTTCGTGAAATTAAAAAAAAAAATTTTTGAAAATATGAATGAATGAAAGAACATTTAATTTATTTATTTTACTACGAATATTAAACGTTTAAAAAATATCTGCGTAGTAATTGAAATTTTAAAATAGGGAATAGAATTTTTTTTCGCTTTGTAAACGTTGCAAACTTCAGTTTTACATAAAAGAACTGTTTCAGATCCTAAAGAAGCAAAGGAGAATGAATAAAGAGCTGATATATATTTACACTGAAAATAGCTCATGTTTATCCTCCTTTATCTCTTATCTTACAATCATTTTGATTTTTCCTCGAATACTTTTTATATGAATTCCTGAAAGTGTTTTTTTCGCATTAAATCAAACTCTTTCTACTTTTAAATATTACAATCAGTAATATTTTTGTTTTTCACACGTTTTTAAAAATCGGTATCTCTTTTTAAAGAGAAACTCCTTTGAAGAAGGAAAAAAAAGAAGTTGGTTTGAAAATTTCGAAAATGAAGCTGAAGATATGGTGTAAAAAACATGTTTTTTTTGGTCAAGTGTATTTTATTTTGTATTAGTATTTGTAATATTTGAAATTTGCAGAATACGGAGCGCACCATAAAATCTTTAGACGGTGCCACGCCGGCGGATATCGCCGAAATCGAACAAATCGTTAAGGAACGAATGGTAATTTTTTTTTTTGGAATTATTTTAGTGTTTTTTTGTGTCAATAAAAAAATGTGCCGCACATATATATTTTAATCTGCTTTTAAACGTTAATTGTATAAAAAATGTAAGTTGATGCTCAAGTCCCAGTAGAAAAGGAGAGAATTTTCTTTTCTGCCACGATTGAGGGTTTGCATGCAAATGAGCAAGTTGCATTCAAGTGGCGCTTGCATAAACTTATTCCAAAGGCAACTTTATTGCACGCGATATTTTAATTACAATAAGCAAGGCGACTTACGTGTACGGTTTTTCATTAGGAGAATGATATCGCTTGAATATGAAATGAGTCGTTTGATTATCACGACGGCAAAGCTGTTCTTTGAGCATGGGGTTTTTTTTTTTAGTCGTGAAAATTCATGATTATAATAGGAAAAAGATAATGATATTCCAAAAAAAATATATTTTAAGCATGCGCTAAAAAAATATCCAAGTCATTTCACTTTTATCGCTTCGTTTTCATCTCTTTTTAATTTCATTTTCATTTTTTATAAAATAACTATACTCATCATTTTACTCTCGTGGTGGTTCAAACTTATAAATAATTTCTTGCAGGAAATGAAATGAGAAACTTTTTGTCATAAAAATAAGCTAATGGCTAGTGTGAAATTTACTTCTTTGAATAATTTACTAATAAAAACCTTAATTTGGAACATTCCATTTGAATATTGCTTCTTTAAATAGAAAATATTGTGTTTGACTTTGAATTACAGATTTAGCCATTTTATTTTTATTTACAGTTTCAATTCTTTTTATTATTTAATTTCTTTTCAAATTTTAGAAAAGAATTTCTAAATTTTGTGCAATCGAAAAATTAAAGGAAAAACGATAATTTATAATTCGATTTTGTAGAATAATTTTTTGTTGAAAGAATATAAAAATAAAATTCTTAATTCTCAAGAATTAAAATTCTTTCAGGCCTCGGATCGACTTTAAGGCGCAAAAAAAAGTCGCTTTAGTCGATTAAGAATACAAAAGAAGTCGAAAAAGTTGTTTATTTTATTCAGTGTTGTCTCAAAAATTTCATTTTGTATTTCTCTGACCTTTCACTAATTTCTAAATTCAATTCACTTATTTCTAAATTCATATTTGCTTTTCTACGAGAAATAAAATTTTTTAAATTTCAATTTTAAACCTTCTGAAATTTAATGTTTTAAAAATTACAACTACTTACAACCCTTCAAAATTCAATTTGAATTTAATTAAACCCTTTTTTACAATTAAAATTTTTTAATTAGAAAATTTTTTTTGTTACAAAAATATAATTTAAACATTTTTTTACAACTTATGTTGTTTGACTTTTACGATTTTCATAATTTCAAAAAAATAATTACACATTAATCGCACTGATAAAATTATTATAAGATTTTAGAAAATGTTCACTATTTGATTACTAATTAAAATTTTAGTGAATCAGTGAAAACAAACATTTTTTTTTAATTATCTAAATAAAATGTTAAAAAATATTTTAAAATTTCCAAACAAATAAAATTTGGTAACATTTTTGAAAAATGTTTAAATTTTTGAAAAATGTAAAAAATTATCAATTTTTTGAAGAATTTGAATTAAAATTTTGAACATAATTTCTCCGAAATTTTAATGAGTTCGAAAAATTAATTTGAATACTTTTTGAAAATAATTTATGAAAACAATTTTTTAAAATAATTAAATTAAAAAAATATGCCTATAATTAAAAAATTTTGTAAAATTGAAATCCAGGAAAAAAAAATTATTAAAATTTGAAAAATTTCAATTTATTTTGTTCCAAGATAATTGAATCTTAAATAAAATTATAATTAAACAATTCTAAAAGAATTAGTTTTTTATTTTTTAAAAATATTGTAGCTTAATTTTTCGAAAATAATTAAATTTATATAAATAATATATTGTATATTAATATAAATAAATAAATAAATTTATCAAAATAATTTTTCTATGTTTTAAAAACACTAATCAATTTTTTGAAGAATTTTAATTAAAAATTTTTGAAAGTGATTTTTTTTCAAAATGTTAAAAATAGTTTTAAAAAATTTTAATGTCCTTTTTTGTATGTATTTAAATTTTCGAAAATATGTCATTGAAAATATTGAAAATAATTGAAAAAAATAGAAAATATTGAAAATAATTGAAAATAATTGAAAATATTGGTAAAATTTAAAATATTGAAAATAATTAAAAATATTGAAAAATTTGAAAATAATTAAAAATATTGGAAAAATTGAAAATATTGAAAATAATTAAAAATATTGAAATTAGTGAAAACATTGAAATAAGTGAATTTTTACAAATTAGAATTAAATGGAAAAATTCTAGGAATAACTTTTTTCAAAATATTTTAATATAATTTTTAGAAGCTAATTTTAATTAATTTTCATTTTCAAATTTACACTTGAAAATTTTTCATTAAAATTTTTGAGAATTCAATTACCTATTTTCCAAATTTGCAATAAAATTCTTGAAAAGTTGGTTTTCAAAAAATGTAATAAAATACTTGAAAAAATCAATTATTTTCAATTAAATTTTCCAACATTTCAATTAGGAATGTTGGATTATATTAGGAAATACAATTTGAATTGTATTTGAGAATATTGAAAATAATTGAAAATATTGAGATAATTGAATTTAAAAAAATTAAAATTGAATGAAAAAATTCTAGGAATTACTTTTTTCAAAAATATTTTACCTAATATAATTTTTAAAAGCTAATTTTAATCAATTTTCATTTTTAAGTTTATACTTGAAGATTTTTTATTAAAATTTTTGATAATTCAATTATTTTCAAAATTTGCAATAAAATTCTTGAAAAGTTGATTTTCAAAAATTGTAATAAAATACTTGAAAAAAACCAATTATTTTCAATTAAATTTTCCAAAATTCCATTTATTCAAAATTTTTAAAATTTTATATTTCGAAAATTGAATTAGAAAAATTGTTCAAAAATAATTTTTTGAAAGATTTGTCTATATAGTTACTTTTTACATTTTAAAAATCGAAATAAGTTGCATTTTATACTTGAAATGTGGACATTTTGTTTGCAATAGTTGAAAGAAAAGTAGAAAAAGTCTCAATTTTTGAAAATAAGTCGTAAAAAGTCGCATTTTTTTGAAAATAGTCGAAAAAGTCATAAAATCCGAGGCCTGTAATTTAGGAATAAAATTCTATTGAAATACTGAATTCGACAAACAAAATTATAGAGAATGTAGATATTACAAAGAAATATGAATTATTTGTAAAATTATTTATAACAATTTGGTTAAAAATTATATTTGTTTATTGAATTTAGAGAAAAGGTAAAATAATTTTGACTTGAATTCTTTTTTTAAATCGTACAAATGAATTTTGTAGATAGTTTATAAAATGAATTTCAATAGTAAAGAAATAAGAAATAAATGAAAGTAATAAAAAGTGATGAAATAGATTTTTATTATTATTTACCTTAAATAATAAAATTAAATTTTTCTAGAAACATGTAAAGTGTATAAAATTATAAATAGCAATATTTTGTAGAGAATTTATGTTATTGTGATGATAAGAACCACGAGAGTTGAAATAGTAAGAATGTAGCGAAAATGTGAGATGAAGTATAGAAATATTAAAAATATATTGTGAATCGCAGGAGCAACACACAGAGAATCGAGAGAGGCAGCACAGCTCGCAAATCCGAACTCCAATTAGATCGTCGACGTCGACTGGGTCGCCGACGTTATCAGGGACCGCAGCGACGTCCGCCGACGGAGGATACAGCGGCGGAATGGCTGGCAGTGTGTCGATAACCGAGGGAGGCGAGGATCCGGAGAGCACTATTCTGGCGAAGAGGCAATTCGTCATCAGCGAACTGGTTGACACGGAGCGGGATTACGTTAGCGATTTGCGGCAAATCGTCGAGGGCTACATTGCTCTGATGCAAGATCCAGAAACTGACATTCCCCTTCCCGATGATCTCAAGGGTGGAAAGGACAAAATGATCTTTGGAAATATTGAAGCGATTTACGAATTCCACCGAGAGTGAGTTAAACAAGTCAAATAATTTCTTTAACTGAACATTTTTTCGTTATCAGATTTATCTCCATTCTTTTGTTTTGAAAATTCATTATTCTACATTATTGACTTTTATTTATTTTTATCTAATCTAATTAAGGGGATGGTTTAGGAAATTTTTTAACCATATCATTCAAATTTGTTTTACATAAAATTATTTTTATTGCAATTTTTTGAGAGCAAGTCAATTGATCAGAAATTATTTTTACCCTTTTTGAATTTTTATTTTTCTTAAAAATTGATAGATTTTAAAATCCATCCGTAATTCTGTAAAAAAATAAGTTTTTGTATCCACGAAATAACTGCCGAATAAAAAAAATTAATTTTTACTATTTTTGAAGCATTTTTTGGAAAAAAAAACATTTTTATTAAAAATAATGAATTTATAGAAGAATTTTAGTTAAAAAAACACTAAAAAGAATTGAATTCTGGAGAAAATACAAAATGATTGCAAAAATTCAATGATTTTGAATAGTAATTAAATTCTTCGCAGAAATTCAATTATGTTCAAAAATTTTTTTAAATTCTTTTCAAAATTTTAATTATTTTTAAAAACAATTAAATTCTTCTCCGAAATTAAATTATTTTCAAAAATTTTAAGAAAATTCTCGTAAAAAATTCAATTATTTTTAAAAACAATTAAATTCTTCTCAAAAATTCAATTATTTTCAAAAATTTTAATAAAATTCTTGTCAAAATTTCAATTATTTTCAAAAATTTTCCTCATTTTAATGATTTTCAATTTCTACTATTTTAATAAAATTACACAAAAGAATTAAATTATTTAAAAATTTTTATTATAAAATTCTTTATGAGAATTCAGTTTTGAGAAACATTCAATAATTCAATAAATTATTTATTTGCGTATTTAAATAATTGAATTCTCGTAGAATTTTCTAATAAAAATTGATTTAGAAATGAATTTTAGTTTAAATTATAGTTAATAATTAAATATTAAAAGCATTATAGTCTGAATTTTTAGAAATAATTGAATTTTGAAAAGGTTTCAAATTAAAATCTTGGAAATTCTTAATTTTTCATACTTTTAAATAACAATTCTGTAGAATTGATTTTTTTGAAACAGTTTAATTGAATTTTTTTAAAATTATTTCAAGTTTTTATTTTCTTATAATATGTATTTAATTAAAGAACTTCCCAATAATAGGAATTTCGTAAAATTGAATTGTACACAAATGGATTTGAAAATTCTCAAATAACTTTTTCGAAAATTATTAAAAATAATTGATTTAAAGAAGTTTGAATTCAAATTATAATAATAATATTGGCATGTTCGTTGCAGTTGTTTTCTAAAGTCTCTGGAGCACTGTCTCGAAAGACCAGAAGAACTTGGTCCACTGTTTAAACGCTACGAGAGGAAGTTGCATATGTACGTTGTTTACTGTCAAAACAAACCAAAGTCCGAGTACATTGTTTCTGAGCACAACGACGAATATTTCGAAGTAAGTTACACTTTGAAATTGATTAATGTACTTTTTTATTATTATTATTATTATTATTAACATGAACACCTAATTAAACACGTTTTCTTTATATTTGTTTAAGGAACTCAGACAAAAGCTCGGCCACCGACTTAAGCTTTGTGATTTATTAATCAAACCTGTACAGAGGATTACAAAATATCAACTCTTGCTTCGCGAGGCACTCCGTTTGACGGAAGGAACTAGACGTTTATCGGAAATCGAGGGTCTTAGAGCAGCTGCTCATGTTATGCGAATCATTCCTAAAGCTGCCAACGATATGATGGATGTTGGAAGATTGCAAAATTTTGACGTGAGAATTACTACCTTTTTACTTATCGACATTTTTTTCTAATTTTATTGCTTCCTCAAATTTCAAATAATTTAATGAAATTATTCGAAAGAAATCAATTTTTAAGTACAATTTTAATTAAATTTTTTTGAAAATAATTCAATCATTCTTTTAGAGTTTAATAAAATTCTTTGTAAAATTTAATTATTTTTATAAATTCGCAATTCAATGCTTTTCAATATTTACTATTTTCATAACATTTCCAAACAGAATTCAATTGTGTGAAAAATATTTTTGTAAAAATCTTCGTAAAAATTCAATTATTTTCATGATTAAAAAATAAAAAGATAATAATTGAATATTAAAAAGCTTATAACATGAATTTTTAGAAATAATTGAATTTTGAAAATGTTTCAAATTAAAATCTTTTAAAATCTGAATTTTTCATACTTTTAATTTAACTAACAATTTTGAAGAATTAATTTTTTGAAAAAGTTTAATTTCAATTCTTTTGCAATTATTTAATATTTTTATTTTCTAAAATATATTTAATTGAAGAATTTACGAAAAGTGGAAATTTCGTAAAATTTGAATTGTAAGCAAATGGTTTTGAAAATTCTCA